>CAVLGL010000002.1:51256291-51436291 GCA_963668995.1 Parnassius mnemosyne
ATATATTAATATTAAAATAATAACGAATATGGGACACGCATTAGGACACCTGCATATTACGTTAAACCAATATTTAGTGCCACTAAGTACCTGTACGTGCCGGGCCCTGAGATGTTAAGCATTATTTGGAACTTGCTTGGAATGAGGGTCGCTCCCCGAAGTCTTTAGAGATATTAGGAACTTGCTAGGATTCCATAAGAGATGACTCGAATTACTGTAATTATTACCTACACGCAAAATACACGCTTACTCGTGAGTTGCGAAGATCATGCTTAACATAAAAGCAACTCGCGACCTCACAGAATACCGGCGTGAAGTAGAAGCTCTGCTTCTGCGTTTCGTCTGGTGAGTGCAGGTGGCCGGAGGCCCGATTCCCCCCCCCCCCCCTCCCCCCATTCCATCTTAGTCCTTACGGCTGACAACACATCTGCATTTTAATTCGCAAACGAAGATAGATGTAAATGTCTTTGGGCTACAGCAACGACAACATCAGTTAGACTGTTTGTTCATTTGTCACCCTTATTCTATAAAAAAAAATTATCGCGTAAAGGTCAGAAACGACATAATTTCGTAAAAACTACATCCAATGTGTTATTTTAATTGTTAAGACATATCTATCCTACAAAAATGCGCATTTATTCGGTATAACAAGAATTAAAAAAAATGTAGTCGCCGACGCCTAGTTGCTGTGAGAAAAAAACTTTCACATTTATAGTATTAAATAGGGATAACTGATCTAACCGTTACTTATGCCTTGAAAAAATTTATATAAATTGCCTACTTTCAAAGTTTTCTGAATGCTTTATCTGACAGCTTAATACATCAATGCCAAAATTACAGTGGCCTACGGTTTATATACCTGCCGTTAACGGACAGTGAAGAAAAATTATTTTTCAGTGAAAAGAATTCTATTTGAACAACCATAATAATCATTGCTGTCGGTTATAACTGTCACATTAAATTCTATTAAATTAATTAATTTTAATTAAATTAATCCGCCCTTCGACGATTGTCGTGAATCGCTCCAAGCAAAATCATTTTATCCTTTTATTGATAAATACATGATAATTTTACGCCCAGAAACACTCTTTAACTAGTGTAAATTATGTTTAAATAAAGACCATATTCTTCACTTGGGTACTACGCATACCCGCTTCGCGGGGGCAAGGACGGGTTATGTCGAACTCGCACCGACTAAACCCCTATGGTGTTCCACCGTCGCCGCATATTGGCAGGGTCACGGGAATGCTTTCGCACACATCCGTGGCCACACCAGCGCCGGCCGCCCCATGGCAGCCCCTTCTCGGGGAAGGACCTCTCCTCTTTATTCTCCTTCTCAGAAAAGGCGCACCAGGAGAACAAGGCACGCCCCCCTCCACGGCCTCCAACTCCACCTTCGTATCGGACCCCCCCCCCCCCGAGTCCGATATGCGGAGGAAATCGAGCGCTTTTTTATAAACTAGTGTTTGGGCAGTGGTAAATCGCGCAGTCTAAGTGTAATAATTTAAAATTAAAAATTTTGTACAGCCAACTTCAATATAAGTTATTTAAGAATAACTTAAAAACTATTGGTCTGACCTTGATCAAATTCATATGGGACCACACGAGAAGTAATAGCTTTCAAATAAAAAAAGAATCATCGAAATCGGTTCACCGAGAAAAAAGTTCTGAGGTAACACACATAAAAAAAAAAAAAACGAAAAAAAAAAAACATACAGTCGAATTGAGTACCGGCTCCTTTTTGGAAGTCGGCAGACAAAAGTCTATTTACTCGTGCTTTGAAGACCACACATTGTAATCGGATACAAAGGCAGACGCGGGCAAATTATTCCCCTCCTTTGCTGTACGCATTATTAAATACGAAGCAAACCGTTGGTTCCTATGCGTGAAATATCGACAACAATGGGGTGAAGCGGTGAAGCCGATCACATGGTTGTCCTATGCAATGAGGAGAGAGGAACGAGATTCGGCGACCCTTTTCACTAATAACGAGGCGTTTCATCTTATCCCTCAAGGATCACAACATACCTGCATTTTGCTTCTTAATTGAGAATATATGTCGATGAATCATCATCATCAT
This sequence comes from Parnassius mnemosyne, assembly GCA_963668995.1. NCBI lineage: Eukaryota > Metazoa > Arthropoda > Insecta > Lepidoptera > Papilionidae > Parnassius > Parnassius mnemosyne. The sequence continues at coordinate 51,258,372 of CAVLGL010000002.1, forward strand.
CATTACAGCCCTTCACAAGTCCACTGCTGAACATAGGCCTCCCCCAAAGAATGCCACAAAGCACTGTCCTGAGCCACCTGCATCCATCGACTTCCTACATATCTTACCAGGTCGTCACTCCATCTAGTGGGGGGACGCCCTACACTTCGCCTGCCGGTACGAGGCTGCCACTCTAGAACCTTTCTTCCCCATCGGTTGTCGGTTCTTCGAGCTATATGGCCGGCCCATTGCCACTTCAGCTTACTAATCCGTTGGGCTATGTCGGTCACTCTGGTTCTACTGCGGATATCCTCATTTCTGAGTTTATCACGCAGAGAAACTCCGAGCATAGCCCTCTCCATAGCTCGCTGAGCGACCTTGAGCTTCCTCATCCGGCCAGCAGTGAAGGACCACGTCTCAGTTCCGTATGTCATCACTGGCAACACGCACTGGGTGTACAGTCTCGTTTTCAATTTTTGAGGTATACCTGACGAGAAGATGTGCCGTAATTTCCCGAACGCTGCCCAACCGAGTTGAATCCGTCGATGTCGATGAATATGGACCGCAATATCTAATTATCACAAGGTGGAATGTATGATCGTTTGTCATTCTTATTAAAAAAAGTTGTAGAAGCTTAATGTATAGGTACAACTTTGAAAGAATTAACTTAACTAACCACGCGGTATAGACGGAATATTGGGCATAGCCAGCTCACACTGAACCTATATCCTCACGATGCTAATGCTGCTATCCTCACTTGTGGATATTTGTTGAAATAGATTTTTTATACACAACATAAAACTTAAATGGCAAATAATTTTTTATAAAACTTAAATAACCAACGAACTTGCAGTTCAATTGATGGCAAATGGTTCCTCTACTCCATGGACATCTTTTTTATGTGGGAAATATGCCTACTAAGAATTGGATAATATTTGCAATACAAAACAAGTGAAAATGTGAAAATTGTGTATTTTTTTATATAAGCACATTTTTTGTTTAAATCATTTTCATTAAAATTATCCGATTTTTTATAGGATAGGATGAAAAACGAGCACACAATCCACCTGATGGTAAGTGGTTACTGTGACCCATAGACATCTACATCTATCCTCAATAAAGAATCAAAATGCAGATGCGTTGTCACTCGTGAGGACTAAGATGGAATGCCTCTATTCCAGTAAAAAGGGTCTGAGCTATGTTCAAAATTTCAAGTCGCTAGCTCATCAGTAAGTTAGTTTAAAATCAATCACTAAATTCGACCCGAACAGGCGTAAAGAAAGCCAGATAACAAAAACAAAAAAGCAACATCTGAAACATAATAACTTGAATTCGATATAGCTGTAGCCACAGGCTGTACCGAATATTCTAAATACGTAATATATTCATTGTTCCAGTTTCAGTGAACATAATAGTAAGACAATAACCAACGATCGTACATGATACATGAGCAGGAAATAGATTAGGATACGAGTGCTTGTCCGATGTTCAAACTGTGTCAAATTAAACGAAGTATCTTAATTTTTTTCTACGAATGAAGCTGAAATTTCGATTTTCTTACATTATTAACATTATTAAGATACAATTAAGGGCAGTAAAGTTTTCTAGACATATTCGTTAGTAGACTTTTTACCCGACTGCCCCAGAAGGAGAGTAATGTTTTTCTAGAGTATGTATGTATATTGTATTCATGTATGTATGTCTGTTTGTTTAGCACGCTCTTAAGCCTGAACGGCTTGATAGATTTTAGCAAATGAGATGTCGTGAGATTTGTCTTAACTGTGGAAGTGACATAGGCTATATAATATTTATATATTGCATCTTCAAATGCAAAAAAAAGTATATGAAAGGGAACGTATTTATCTGTAAACTTATTAACGCAGTCGTGTTTTTAACTATTATGCTTGTTAGATTTAATAGAAATCTTCATGTATTTAACAAAAAATGCTAATATAATGGTATTGTAATATTTAAATGATAATGGTAATTTAGTCTACAATTTTCATTACATTATTAGAACAAATTACCATTGTAATAACAGCCTATTAAGGTCCACTACTAGACATAGGTCTCACTCACAGATTGCATCTTAGTAGTCTTATTACTTTTGCGATAGTCACCACGCTTGGCAGGCGGGTTGGCAACCATAGTTTTTATTTTTTATTTTTTAGTTATTATTACTAAGACGCTCTTGCTTTTCTCCTGGTTTTGGTCTGCCGCCTCTTACGACACCCACGGGATGAGATGTGGTAGTGGATATTCTTACAACATCACTACACGGTACACTAAATATATCAATAAATATTCAGGTTGAAATTTCGACATGAGATAGAGCTTACTTTCTTTAAAATGTTATCCCTTCTATCCTTGAATTTGATTATAGATTTTAAACAACGACAAAGACGCATAATATCCTTTGTTTTCGTATTTGAAATCCCTTGTCCTAACACAAAAGGGACCCGATTTATGCGACATACGAAATATATTTTACTATAATATGCTATAATGTAGCCTCAACAATGTTTTGTTAGATAGGACACGGACGTAAAGAAATTGTACAAGGTACAAATCCTCAAGGCATGAGTGAGTAGCTTTCTGTTACGCTAAGGCAGTGCGATTTACCATCTAGGGCTGCATCACCACTGACCACCAGGTGGGATTGTGGTCAGGCACTGGCTAACAATAAGTAAAACAAAAACGTATTACAAATATATAAAGGTGAACCGTCCGTTTGTAACGTCAATCTAACATTTTTTTACTAAATGCATATAAAAGTATATACGGTACTTATAACAATAATACAATTTTAAAAATTTTTGTCTGTATTTCTGTCTGTCTGTTTGTTTCGGCTAATCTCCAAAATGGCTGGACCTATTTTGATGGGAATTTTTATTTAAAAAAAAATTAGGGTCAAAAAAATTAAATTACACGCTGTCAAAACCGGAGTCCCCTTTTACTCAAAACTAGCCATTCCATCTCAGTCCTCAGGCGTGACAACGCATCTGCATTTTGTTTCTTAATTGAGCATTAATATAGATATCACTAGGCCACAGCATCCAATTATCATCAGGTGGACTGTGTGCTCGTTTGTCACCCTTATTCTATAAAATAAACACACGCACGCACGCACGCACGCACGCACGCACGCACGAACGCACGCACGCACGCACGCACGCACGCACTCACGCACGCGCACACACACACACACACACACACACACACACACACACACACACGCGCGCGCCTAATGATCGCCTCAGTATGCAGGCATTGTCAATGTTAGCATTTAAAAAAAAATTAAATCTCCAGAATTTCTTGCCGATTCCTCTTTTTTTACGAACCGGTGAAAATTCTGATGTGAATAAGCACTCAAACAAGCCTAAATTGTGTATATAATATGAATATCAATAAAATATATTAATATTAAAATAATAACGAATATGGGACACGCAGTAGGACACCTGCATATTACGTTAAACCTATACTTAGTGCCACTAAGTACCTGTACGTGCCGGGCCCTGAGATGTTAAGCATTATTTGGAACTTGCTTGGAATGAGGGTCGCTCCCCGAAGTCTTTAAAGATATTAGGAACTTGCTAGGATTCCACAAGAGATTACTCGAATTACTGTAATTATTACCTACACGCAAAATACGCGCATAGTCGTGCGTTGCGAAGATCATGCTTAACATAAAAATAAATCGTAACCGGCCGCAGTCATATAAATGGGTATTGTTTATACGTGGTAGAGCCATGCTGCAGTTTTTGCTGTTGCACGTATGGGCCGGCTCGAGCCGGGTTGGTACCACGACCTCACAGAATACCGGCGTGAAGTAGAAGCTCTGCTTCTGCGTTTCATCTGGTGAGTGTACGTGGCTGGAGGCCCAATTCCCCCCCCCCCCATCAACAAGGTAGCGGAATTACACGAAAGACTACCCCAGGAGGGTACCAGCACCCCTGGAGAATCCCTCGCTGAGCCACCACGACTATGTTATTCCTCTCCTAAGCGTGGGTAATTCCACTCCTAAGCGTGGGTTATTCCACTCCTAAGGCTGCCCCGCGTATTCATGGGGCAAAATTCCGCTCAAAAACATAACTGCTCGGGGCAAACTGAGCAACAATACCAAGGCGACCCCTGCCACGCTATCCGTGAATTTCTGCAACATCAGGGGATTTCATTCGAACCTAAACGCCGTCCACTACCATCTCGAGACGGCGAAGCCGGCCTTTCTATTTCTGACCGAGACGGAGATGTCCTCTCCGGCTGATACTTTGTATCTCTCCTACCCGGGGTACATATTGGAGCACTCCTTTGTGCTTCGGGCTGGAGTTTGCGTGTATCTCAGAGAGGACATCTGTTCTTCAGAACCTTCAAGACGCCTCGGCAGTCTTGAAGGTTCGGACATATCCATCCTTTGGCTACGCGTAGACAGCGACAGTGCCCCTATATGTCCCATAGCGGTAATGCCGAAACAGACCGACTCATCGACCAGGTCCAAATGGCTTCAGATTCCTTACTACAACAGGTCCCATCCACAAAGATCGTGATCCTTGGCGATTTTAACGCCCACCACGCCGAATGGCTCGGTTCACGTTTAACCGATCATGCGGGGAGATCTGTTTATTACTTTGCCTTGGCATATGATCTGACACAACTGGTTACTTCGCCTACGTGGATTCCAGATGTAGAGGATCATACACCTCCGCTGTTGAACCTTCTGCTAACCTCTTATGCGGACGGATATCAGGTTTCGGTCGATGCCCCTCTCGGCTCTTCGGACCATTGTCTGATCCGGAGTCTGGTGCCACTCACGCTCCCCTCGCGATTGCGTTCTGCAGGTTGCCGCCGTGTTTGGCATTACAGGTCGGCGGATTGGGACGGAATGCGGTCTTTTTTTGCATCCTACCCGTGGAGGCGGGAATGCTTCTCGCCGGATGATCCAGGGAATGGCACTATTTATTCCATCATCTGTGGTACCCATCGGAGGCAGATCTCAGCCTTGGTTTGGTCGCTAATGTAAGACTGCATTACGCAGTAAAAGTCAGAGCACATAGGCAGAATTGGCGAGAAACTTGTTCGCTGTCCTTCGGGAACCCGTGCATTCTGATCTCTCGCCAAAGCTGTCCAAGGGAATTTCTGTAAGCCATCACTACCATCTCTGCACAAAGAGGACGACTCACTGGCCCATGCCGCAAAAGACAAAGCCAACCTTTTAGGCTTTCTTTTTGCGTCCAACTCGACTCTTGGTGACGGGGGGAAAACACCGCCCACTATCCCGCGGTGTGAGTGCTCCATGCCGGATGTGCTGTTCTCACAGTTTTCAGTCCAGTTGTGCTCGGTTCGTAAAGCACTCCTTTCCCTGGACATCCAGAAGTCGAGTGGGCCTGACGGAATCCCCCCAATTGTGCTGAAGACGTGTGCTCCGGAATTACCATCGGTCCCAACGCGTATTTTCCGGTACTCCTACTCCCAAGGTGTAGTCCAGAATTCATGGAAGACAGCTTTTATCCACCTGATCCCTAAAAAAGGCGACCTCTCAGACCCGTCCAACTATAGGCCTATCGTCATCACCTCCTTGTTCTCCAAAATAATGGAATCCATTATTAACTGCCAGCTCATGCGGTTCCCTGAGAATCACCAGCTGATTAGTGATCGCCAATACGGTTTTCGTCGGGGTCGATCAGCTGGTGACCTTCTGGTCTACCTGACCCATAGATGGCCGGAGGCAGTAGAGTCCAAGAGGGAGGCGTTGGCCGTTAGTTTGGACATTCCGAAGGCCTTTGATCGGCTTTGGCACAAAGCGCTTCTTTCGAAGCTTCCTTCCTATGGGCTTCCCGAGAAATTGGGCAATTGGATCACCAGAGTCCTTGCAGATCGGAGCATCAAGGTCGTTGTAGACGGTGCGTGCTCCAACTACCAGCCTATTAACGCTGGTGTTCCACAAGGCTGTTTGCTATCACCAACGCTGTTTCTTCTGCATATCAATGATATGTTGCTAACTGGTAACATTCATTGCTATGCGGATGACAGCACTGGTGATGCTCTATACACCGGCCTTATATACCAGCCGTGCCAATATTTCTCGGGAAAACGTCGCCGAGTACCGGAACAAACATGTGTCTGAAGTCGAGTCTTTGCTGAACAAAGTCTCGGATTGGGGGCGACTAAACCTAGTCCAGTTTAATCCTCAGAAGACACAAGTTTGCGCGTTTGCCGCTAAAAAGAACCCCTTTTTCGTATCTCTTCAGTTTCAAGGCACTCCCCTTCTTGCCTCAGCCAGTATCGGAATTCTCGGAGTCGCCATATCGAGTGACGTGCAGTTTCGTGGTCACTTGGAAGAGAAGGCCAAATTGGCCTCTAAAAAGCTTGGCGTACTCAGCAGAGCAGGACAGTATTTCATGCCGGCACACCGCCTGCAACTTTACAAGGCGCAGGTTCGGCCTCACATGGAATACTGTTCCCATCTCTGGGCAGGGGCTCCCCAGTGCCAGCTCCTTCCACTTGACCGCATCCAGCGCAGAGCGGCTCAAATCGTCGACGACCGAATCCTTTCCGATCGGCTCGATTCATTGGCACTGCGAAGAGATGTTGCATCCCTTTGCATTTTCTTTCGCATCTACCACGGGGTGTGCTCTGAGGAATTGTTCGGATTAATCCCAGCCGCCAAATTTCACGAACGCACATCGCGTCAGAACTCCCGATACCATCGACACCATCTGGATGATTGGCGGTCCGGCACTGTGCGATTTAGAAGATGTTTTCTTCCTCGCACGACTTTCTTGTGGAATCGATTACCGTCAGCGATTTTTCCGGACCGATACGACTTAGGGACCTTAAAGAAAAGAGCGTACTCCTTTTTAAAAGGCCGCCAACGCATCTGCGATTCCCTCCCTGGTGTTGCAGCTGTTCATGGGCGGCGGTGGTCGCTTACCATCAGGTGAGCCGCATGTCGTTTGCCCCCTCTCCTATAAAAAAAAATATATTAGAAGTATAGGTGTAGCACGAATGGGTCGGCTCGACCGGGGAAGGACCACGCTCTCACAGAATACCAGCGTAAAATGGCAGCTGGGCACTGCTGTGTTTCGTATGGTGAGTGTAAAGAACCGGAGATCCATTTCACTGAAAAAGAAGCATTCCATCTTGCTCCTCACGGGTGACTACTTATCTGCATTTTTCTTTATTGAGGATAAATGTAGATGTCTATGGGTCACAGCAATCACTTAAGTACCATCAGATGGACTGTGTGTTCGTTTGTCGCCCTATCCTATAAAAAAAAGTTATTTGATATCATTGGTCGAAGCGAAATATTTATTCGACAGACTTGTTATTATTGTAGACAAACTTTATTTTTAACCGACTTCAAAAAGGAGGAAGTACACAATTCGACAGTATTTTTAAGTGTGTTACCTCATAACTTTTTTCTTGGCGATCCGATTTTGATGATGATTTTTATTTGAAACCTGGTGATTTTTGTTTTTGTTTTTTTTAAACGTTACCTCTCCTTCCACGCTAGGATTTTCTCCTGTGTCGTAGAGGCCGTTTATATACATAAATTGCACAAGGACAAACATTCAGACGCGTTACAATTACTTGTAGGCCATACTAATACTTGTTTTGTGTGGGATTAGAACCCGCGGGCCTTAGCTCCGTAACTAAATGCTAAGCCAACGCGCCATGGATTCATCTTTTTCCTTATTATTTATCCTTAATAATTTAAATTAAAGTGGGTTGTACAAAATTTTTAATTTTACCACTTGTAATATTACTAGACAACTCGATAGATAAAGATATATTATATTTTTGAGACATGCAGATATTCTCTTGGGGAGAAATTCAAGAATCTCATTATCAGCTAGCAATAAACTAAACTAAATGATACTCGTGCTATACCCGAGTCGTAACGTACTGATATATAAATACAACTTTGACCAATGAGTCGACCGACGGATTCAACCCATATGCACCGCAAGGAATTGCGACATATCTTATTCAGATAATGTACGAATCGGAGATGACGTGCTCAAGACCATTCAGGGCACTTATACGTGAGTTTGTCATGCACACCGAAAGCCCCGCCATACTGCTGGATCAATAGTGAATTCCTAAAAAGAAATAGACATTTGCCAACTAACAGGGACCCCTTAGTTTCGCCATGTTCGTCCGTCCATCCATCCGCAGCTTTAGTCAGATACCCTAGCTATAATTTGGAATAGTTATAGATTTAAATCCTCGTGTATTACTCGTGAATAGCTCGCTTCCTATAAAAGAGCTCTCTCGTTTTTTACACTCATCATATAATATGAAACACCGCAGCATTAAGCTGCTATTGTTGCGTAGTCCTTCCTCGGTCGAGCTGATCCATTCGTGATACAACTATAATATATCTGCATCATGGATCTACCACGTACCACGTTATGTCGTTATTGTGTTATGTCGTTGTGTGTAACGTTCCAAAAAATATAAAAATAAATTAATAAAATAATAAAAATAAACTGCAACAACTGCCATTAGGAGCAAGCAGTATAATTATTAAATATGCAACATAACGGAATAATGCAAAAGTTTTGTCATCTCACGACGTAGTGTTCCGGACAGTCGACGGGCAACGGCACTTAGTTGTTTGTGAAGTTCCTTGAGAATGCATAAATTACACCTTACAGTACTTAAAAACTTGTTCAGAACTTACATGTTTTATAGAATTGTGGATGACAAACGAGCACACAGTTTATGAGGGTAATTGGATGCTGTTGCCCATAAATACCAAAATCCATCCTCGATCCAAATCGATCAACATGCAGATGCTTGCGGCTTCTGAGGATAAATTATTTTATTCTTTTTAGTTATTTGAAATTTGCTTTTGTTTTTCATTTCAAGTTGTTTTTTTTATAGAATAAGGGTGACACATGAGCACACAGTCCATCTCATTATAAGTAGATTCTGCGTCCCATTTTCAACTATATGTAACCTCGATTACGAATCAAAATGTAGATGCGTTGTCACTCCCGAGTACCCAGATGGAATAGGTGGTATGTATAGATAAATGAGCCCAAGGATACTAATACTTGGCTTAATTTAGGTACCAGTTTATGCGTCTATCTGTAGTATCGAAATAACTTTGCATGCATTTTCATGGATGCAAATGCATGGTATGCAATTAAGACATGAAGAACCATTTCTATAATTATGTCCGCCTGTCTGTCTGTTCGGGATGGCTGGACCGATAATGATGGAACTTCACGAACAGATTGAGAGCCAAGCCAGAAGTGATCTAGGATATATCTTATCCGAAAAACTTGGGAGTATTTTTGTGAAATTGAAACATTGATAAAATAAATGGTATTTTATAACTATTGAAAAATCTAAATTGCACACATTAATAAATCGCAATTAGGCGAAATTGCTTAAATTAGCTTTGTCACTCTTTCCTCGTTCATTCTTTCTACGTGACCAAACCACCGAAGCATTCCTTTCTTAATCCTTGTCACAACGTCATCTTGCAAACCACACTTTTCTCTTATCACACTATTTCTCACCCTGTCATTCAGATTCAGCCCTAGCATACTCCTTAAGGAACGCATTTCTACAGCATTTATTCTACTCTCATGCTTCTTCTGCCAGACCCAACTTTCACTACCATACATTAAAGTAGGTGCTAACACAGCATTGTGAATTGCCATACGTGCCTTTTTGGACACATTCTGACTTTTCACAATAGAGTGTAGGGCCCCATTCACTCTATTTCCTGCATTCACTCGTCGTTCTATATCCTTATCATATCTACCATCCCTGCACACCACACACATCACAAATATAAACTCATCTACTTGCTCTACCAACTCCCCTTCTATTCTTATTTCACTTATCGTTTTACTTTCTTCTCTTTCAAAAACCATAACTTTCGTCTTACTTGCGTTCACTTTCATTCCCTTTTCTTTTAATGTCCTGTTCATTAATGTAACCATCATTTGCAACTCGGCTGCCGACGATGCAAGTATGACTTGATCATTGGCGTACAAAAGGCATTTGAGTTCAACTCTAATTGAATTACAATAAAACAAATGTAATAGTACATATTACTGCAATGTTGGCAAAGTTTTTTTTTAATTCGGAAATCCTCCCAGAAAAGGAGGGATTTTTTTTGTATGTTGTTCCTTTTTTACTTTTTAAACCTTCTTTGATACTGTTACCTTTACATTGACAAAAAAGATCGTATATAAATCAATAACCAAACATTTTTCGTAGTCAGGATACTACACTGGAAAGATATAATAGGTCAGGGGAAATATTACAGTAAACGTAAATTCAATTTATTGCTGTCGAAGCTGTGTCCCCTTTTATCTGTTGTTTGTTTTCCATTTCATTTTTTTTTTTGTATAGTCAGCGGCACTTAAGTATGTAATCAATAATATTAAAAAATAACAAATTAATAGTACGATCAAACCATGTTACCTTTGTACTCGTAGCGCCACTAGTATACATGAACAGAAAATTATATATGAGAATCTTTTTAATGTTTTCTTCTCTTGAATACACCATTTCTTTTTTGTAAATATTATAAACCAGTGCTTGACTTTAACCCCGATGATGGTAAGTAGTGATGCAGTCAAGGATGGTAAAGCGCACTGTCTTGGCTTAACAAAAACCTATTCATTATTGCCTTGAAGACACCCACATTGTAATCAGATTCCCACATTGTAATCGGAAACTGTTTAGTTCGAATGCGGGTTATATCGACAAAAAGGAGTGCAGACTTGCTAAGCGTCTGGTTGTCCGGTTTTAGAAGGGAGAGAGAGGAATTATGTCATATAATTTAAATTGTTATTATTTTATTTACTTTAAGTTGATGTTCCTCCAATTTTTATGCGAGAAATTTTAGGGTTGCCTTGTAGTGGCGGTGTAAGAATATCCACTAGCCCATATCATCCTGTAGGTGTCGTAAGAAGCGACAGTGAAACAAATCAGAAGATGAGCAGCGGTGTCTTCCTAATAATGGCTTAAAATAAAAAATGAAAACTGTGGTTGCCAACCCGCTTACCAAGTGTGACAACTATGGCAAAAGTATCCCGCCTATGAGCCAATAAATCTATGGGGGAGGCTTATGTTCAGCAGTTGACTTTAATGGGCTGTAAAGGTAAAGGTGTTGCAGCGGTTACTCTACTGCTCCAGTGCATGTTGTCGGACTTCCCGTGTCCCCGAAATGTTCAATTTTTAGTAATATTTTTAATTTTTTAATATTGTTTTACTTTAGCTATGTGGTGAAACATATAGCCAAAGTACTTTAAACCAAAATATTTCACCTTCAACATTAATGAAAAATTTCAACATATATATATAGATATGTTGAAATTTTTCATTAATGTTGATGGTGAAATATTAAATGGTGTATTCAATATATATATATATATATATATATATATATATATATATATATATATATATATATTGTATGTCATAATTATTGTATATATTGGAAATATAAAACAACATTTACAAACTTTTCCTTAAAACATATAAAGTTTTTTTATCAAAAAAATAAACAATTTTTTTTCGTTTAAAAAATTCAAAGATTATCATTCAGATTCAAGATTCACTTTAAAAGAATGCAAAAAAATATTTTCCATTCTGTGAACGTGTATCCAATTGTGAAGCTCCATTTAAAATGTCACTTAAATTTTTTACAATTTCCAGACGAATAGGTTTACAAATGAAGCGTAAAAAAGAAAGAATTTTTCGTGTCGATCGACTCTTAAAAAAGCACTTACATTCATCCTAAAAAGGTGCGTAAATTATTTGGTTTTTTTTTCACATGATATTTCTGTGATTAGATTGTCTGTTATTTCTTTGAACATAGTTATTTTAATCGGGGGTTTTGGCGAGAACTTGAACGATGGAGGATTCCTGCTCTTGTATTATTGTTTAAATAATGGTTTGAAGTGAATTTTGATATGTAAAACTGGTGCGATTTTGTGTATTGTCTGCGCATGTGAACTATTAGTGGAAACAGTGAAACAAGTTTTCTGATTGTGATGTGATTCTCAAGATAAGTTGTCTGCTTAGGCGCCTTGAGATACCATCGCAAACTGTCAGCTGTCTGCTGGCTGAAGTTGCCGTCAAAATCTCCCAAGGGCTGTGCACAATGTGACGCATCAATATTTTGTGAAGCAGTGTAATATGAAGGACAATTAGACATTGTAACTTCCAGCTCAGAAGGGCTAGAACCCAGAGCCGTAAAGCCGTAGAAAAGTTATTTTAATCAGTTTTTTGAACTAACTGTTACAGCATACGGCTGCTCCCATAAAGGTCAAATCCTCTGGGGCCCATTCAGCAGAGTTTCAACGAACAGACGTAGTTCGGGCCTCCTAAGGCCAAAGTGGAAAATCTCTAATTACACTAAACGATAGGGGGGAGCGTTCTATACAACGGCCATTCAACAGGGAGAATATTGGACGGAGCTTACTTACCTATATCCAAGGCGACTGGTCCCTCAGGAGTCGGTCAGGTCGGATGTGGTTGTGTGGTGCAAGGGAAATAAGGTGCTGTGATGTGTATCTGGGTGTGACTGATGGTGATTGACCTTAGTAGACCTTTGCCGTCGGCAACAGCCCGGGCGTCAGCACCACTCCAAATTGAGGTAATCTTCCGCGGCGCCGTCCACAGTCACTTTCTTCGTTCGTCACGATGACAGTCCATTAACTCTATCGTACTATTAATTAACTTACAGAAGCCACTAACTCTCGTTTGTTATAAATCCTAACACACAAAAACGAACAGGGAGTGTCCGGATCAAAGGTCACTACCGCTTCGCGTAGCAACAGTTATTTCTAGAATATCAAAGACCGCTTTAGCTAATATTGTCGAATGCACTTATACAGATTCTGAGTCAGACTCAATGAGTCCCTGGGAAGCTCTCCAGCAAGGAATACGCGTCACAAATCCTAGACAGTATATTTACTAGCCGCGCCTAATTATTCCGAGTTCCCGAACAAAATTGACAGCGTGCTGACGTTAGCACAGCTGGCAGACGACTACTGCGCTTGCGCGTTCTATGCACCGAGCCGCGCGCCCTCTGACGTCGATTCCGAAAACAGCGTTTGGCGCGAACACTAACAGTGATGGTAAATAACTGCTATCTCTTCGACACCTACTTATTATGCCGTGCATACATTAAATTTACCAAAGTTAACCGAAAATTGCTATAACACTTCAATTGATATTGATATATTTGATTGATTGATGATATTTGACATAATTTATCTTTAAAACAAATCCGGTCAGGTGTAATATTTAAAAACAATTATGTTAATAATAGCAATAACCATACTATTGTAGAAAAGAAGCGCCATATAAAGAAAATAATAGCATCGTTTATAGGTGAGTGTGTCGTAAGAGACGACAGAGAAATTGAAATACAAGTTGGGCAGCAGCGTCTTCCTGATAACGACTCTAAATAATAAAAAAAACTGCAGTTGCCAACAAGCTGCCAAGCGTAGCAAATACCTCGCTGAAGCAGAGGACTTTTAATAAACCATATATATATATATATATATATATATATATATATATATATATATATATATATATATTGGTTTATGTACCTATTATACGGAGTAATTATTACTATTAATGAATCGTGTTTTGAACCTTTAATATCACTCAATAAAGGATGAATCTATGACATTTTTTTCTGGACTTATATATAGTAATTTGACTGTTTAAAGTTAATTTTACAAAAGCCAATATTGGGATAACCCGCCGATAATTTAAAATTATTTTTGATTCTCTATCTTTATCAAACCTTATTTAAATAAGCAAGTAAGAAATTATAACTTAATTTTAAAAGCATAAACACATTACAATTTTAACTTTCACATTTAATTCATTACATCACACATCACATTTAAATTTGTTAAAAAACAGTGTTTAAATTGAAACAGCTACGATAATTTACTGGGTGTAAAGGGTTGATTTAAAATGGAAATTACTTATAAAGTGTTGAAAATAATGGAAGGTTTCTAGCCGGGCAATATTCGCCGTTTTACCCTCTCCTTAACCAAAAGCAATACATAAAATATACAAAGGTACAATAAATGGAACTCAATATTGAACGTTATAAATCCAAAAATATGTGAGACAGGTAAAAGGTCCCTTGCAATCTGTCACGAAACAGAATACACTATTAAATATTACATTTTCTTTGAACGACCTAATAAACAGCCGTCAAGAATAGGATCTGTCGCAGACCGAAATCAATTCACCCGTCACTTACTAAACTCAAGTCCTTCCTTTTCTTTGAAGTGTCCAAAGGCAATTTAAAAAAAAAAACTATTTATTTTATATTGAGAACAAATATGTTTATCTAAGAATTAGATTGAGAGGTCGGATTCGAACCACTAATATAATTAAAATATATTTATTTTTTAACTTAAAAAAGTGGAGGTTTTCAACTCGACTGTATTTGTTATGTCTTCGCCGTTCCATTCAAATTGGGTAGTCCCGTTCAATTTAAAAAAAAACAATTCTACCTCCTAAGGTAGAAGAAATAGGGATTGCAATGTAACTATATAAATGACGTTCTGTTTGTCACCTTGACCTTGCGTTATTGTTAAGTCCACCCAAAAGAATTAAAACATTAAACTTTAAAAAAATTGCTGAGACTTAGTGCACCGAAGAATCAAAGCGCCGACTTCAGAAGCTATTGTCATTAAGTGGAAATGATTTTATTCCTTTAGTTCCTTATTTTTGTGTATTACGAGTATCACCCCTTAGGAATAAGATGGAAAGCTTCGTTAACAGTAAAAATAAAAAGTTTTACAGATTTTCTTGATCGTATGTTATGATATGACCTAGTTCTGCCTTTTCTGGTAAGTAGCGCGAAGAGTTTCACTCCGAATTCATTTCGGAATTTTTACAGTTTAAATGTAAAATTATTTAATAAATCCACCTTAGTGCGTCCAGATTTCGTGTTTTTCTTTTTTGGTACTAAACCAACGTAGTATTTGATAAAATAACTTGGCCATATCATTAGACCTATATATTTATAAACATAGTTAATATAATTTTATCATTAAGTTTATAATTTTTTATATAATTATAATCATAGTTTATAAATATAGATAAACCACCATCTCGACAAAACAAATATATTGTGTGAATATGACCCCAAAAGGTCAAATTTCAGAAGTTACACGATCACTAACAGACGCATCAACGATTATTTATAAATAAGAATACAGATAAATAATGTTTTAGTAAATATTAACCATTCCTGAAACACTCGGCAAAAGAAAAGTACGTTGTTCACTACATCTCACAGTTACCAAAATTTTGATAATACACAAAGGTCAATTCTCATGCCGTGTAGGTGCGGTTAAGAATATCCACTACCCCATATCTTCCCGTGGGTGTCGTAAGAGGCGACAGTTGGAAACAGTCAGGAGATGGCAGCAGCATCTTCCAGATAACAGAAAATAACAATAAAAAGACTGCGGTTGCCAACCCGGTTGATAGTAACGAAAAGACGGCCTCCAGTCCCCGGCGGCCCCGCTGTTCCTGATTATGGTGGCGACCATGGTAACGGCGGGGCAGGGGGTGCTAAGGATCTCCGGTGGAGGTTCGGTTGTCACCTAAGACGACTCGACCTGGCAACATACAACGCACGCACCCTAAGGACTGACGAGAAGATCGTGGAGCTGTAAGAAGAGATAGACAAGTTACGCTGGCATATTATAGGATTATCCGAGGTCCAAAGAGAGGGGGAGGACACGGTAATCCTCGAATCCGGCAACTTGCTCTATCACCCGGAAGGCGACCATCTGTCCCAAGGAGTTGTCGGATTTATTGTCCACAAGTTTCTCGTTAACAACGTTGTAAAGATTGAGAGTGTGTCGAAGGGGGTTACGTACCATATACTCAGAATCAACAAACGCTATTCGCTGAAGGTCATACAGGTTTATGCACCAACCTCGACACATCCTGATGAGGAGGTGGAGGAAATGTACCTGGTCGAGCCCCGACGGTTTGACAAAAAATGAGATTAACTTCATTATGACGACCAGACGACAACTGTTCAGTGATGTCTCAGTGATCGCGAGGTTGAAAACTGGTAGCAATCGCCGAATGGTTGGAGGCACACTGAACCTAAACGTTAAGTTGGAGAGGTCTCGTCTAATGAAATCAACGCTCCGTCCCCCTCGTGCTCTATTCCAGAGTCCCGAAACCTTTAAGCTCGAGTTACAAAACCGTTTTTAGTGCCTAGAAGACTGCAATCAAGTGGACGATAAGAATGACAAGCTCGTGGAAACTGTCCATGCGGTCGGAGCTAAGTTCTGCAAGATCCGCCGCAGAAGAACACAAAAACTCTCCGATCACACTCTTAATCTCATGGTTGTTAGACGGGAGATAAAGCTACATTCTTTAACAGATTTGACAGCATACAGGCAACTGAACAGACAGATCTCCAAATACATGCGGCGGTACTTACGCAACTTCAATACAGCTTGTATTGAAGAAGCGATCAAGCGGAACCAAGGCTCTAAAGTCTTTGCCAGAGATCTGTCTGCCAGAAAGAGCCAACTGTCAAAGCTGAAGACCGAGTGTGGCAGCATCGTTTCCGGGACACCTGAGATTTTGAGTGAGATTGAGAGGTTCTATGGGCAGCTGTACACGTCATCGTTGGAGCCACACGCAAGTGTGAGTAACGATCCAAGAGCGAGTCTTATTTGACACTATTCCGAAGATATCCCGGACGTCAGTCTGAGCGAGATTAGAATGGCTCTCCAGCACCTTAAAAACGGCAAGGCCCCAAGTGAGGATGGAATTACAGCGGATCTTTTGAAAACGACTGGAAAACCGGTACTTGAAATCCTACAGAAGGCGTGTAGGATCCGCAGGCGTGGAGCAGAAGTGCGGTGGTCTTGTTCTTCAAGAAAGGCGATAACGCTCTCCTGAAGAACTATAGACCGATTTCCCTTCTGAGCCGCGTCTACGTGCTGCTTTCGAAAGTCATTGTGAATCGTCCGCACGCAGACTCGACGACTTCCAGCCTCCCGAACAAGCCGGTTTTGCGAAAAGGCTTTAGTACCATAGACCACATACACTCTTCGGCAAATTGTACAGAAGACAGAAGAGTATAATCTGCCACTTTGCCTTGCGTATGTGGACTATGAGAAAGCCTTTGATTCCATCGAAATTTGGGCGGTGCTACAGAATCAGAGTACAAAACCTATCCAACTGCAGAGAGGTGTAAGACATGGTGACGCTATATCCCCGAAACTCTTCACCGCTGCATTGGAAGACGTTTTCAAGCTACTGGACTGGAAAGGATGCGGTATTAACATCAATGGCGAGTACATCACTCACCTTCGATTTGCCGACGATATAGTCCTTATGGCAGAATCGCTGGAGAACCTAAACACTGTGCTCAATGACCTCAATAATGTTTCCCAACGGATAGGTCTTAAGATGAACATGGACAAAACAAAGATCATGTTTAATGTCCATGTCACACCTATGCCAGTAGTTGTTGGGAGCACTAAGCTCGAAGTTGTTGACGAGTTTGTTTACCTGGGACAAATAGTCCGACTAGGTAAGTCCAACTTCGACCGAGAGGTCAATCGACGGATTCAACTCAGCTGGGCAGCGTTCGGGAAACTACGACACATCTTCTCGTCAGATATACCTCTGATATACCTAAATCTGAAAACAAAAATGTACAACCAGTGCGTGTAGCCAGCGATGACTTATGGAACTAAGAAATGGCCCTTCGCTGCCAGCCGTACGAGTAAGCTCAAGGTCGCTCTGCGAGCTATTAGAAATGAGGATATCCGCAGTAGAACCAGAGTAACCGAAATAGCTCAACGGATTAGTACGCTGAAGCGGCAGTGGGCCGGCCATATTGCTCTAAGAACCGACAACCGATGGGGAAGAAAGGTTCTCGAGTGGCAGCCTCGTACCGGTAGGCGAAGTGTAGGGTGACCTCCCATTAGATGGAATAACGACCTGGTAAGACATGCAGGAAGTCGATGGACGCAAGTGGCTCAGGACCGTGCTTTGTGGCATTCCTTGGGGGAAGCCTATGTTCAGCAGTGGACTTATGAAGGGCTGTAATAATGATGATGATGATGATAAACTCTAATACTTTCTTATATTAAAGCGTAAAATTGATAGTCCACCTGATAGTGAGGTGATACTGCAGCACTAGGACACCTGCAGTCATTTTCAAACAAATAAGGCTACGCGTTGTGGCCTCTGAAGACTAAGAACGCTTCACAGCCTGTAATTGAACTGACTCTCTTAACCCTTCTGACAGGGACACAGCAGTGCAAGCACTGCTATTTGACGGCAATAATAAGTAAGAGTGTCTACTAATAGTCTCTCTTATTCTATCTATATACCATACCGCTTAATCTATCTACATTAACAAGGTATGCGTTATCCGACCTTGCCACGTCCGAATCTAGAAACATTGATAAATAAGGTACTTCCTAAAATCTTTAACCATCTTTAATGAAACCTGAAGTAATATTCTAAGGGACATTACATAGTTAAACTTTTAATCGCAATTAAAAACTGACTTCAAAGGGACTTAAGAAAACATTCCGTAAAATATTTTCTAAGGTCGGTATTAAAACATAAAAAGCATTACGAGTAAAGCCTAGATTTCAAAAACTATGTTGAAGAAATTAATTATTTATGTAAGCCTTTAAAGCCACATTTTATTAAAACTTTAATTACCTTACCCCTTATCATGGTCTCAGGAATGTCACTAGTTCAAAGTAACAACTAAAAAATAAGATTTAAATCTTCACCTCCTTTTTTTTCAAACCTTAACCTCAATTTTTTTAATGTTTCTAGGACTACCCCAATCATTTAAAACGGTTCAACCATTTTCGAAATTCGGTGAACATATGAAAAAATATACCGGTCGAATATAATTGTCGTTATTTGGAACTCGATTAAAAATATCTGGCATTTTTAATCAAAATTATTGGTGGTAAGTAGTGAAATGACTAAAAGTCCCATTAAGTCAAGTTATTATTCACCAATTAAGCCGTGTGTACTTGAAATCACTGTACAATGCTAGGGAATGCAGTGATGTGTGATGAGATTGCTGCGTAGCCAACATATACACTAATTTGTGGGCGGCCTCGGGAATGACACCTATGTACCAAATGTTCCGTAGTCCGTTTATTTATTAAAGCGTTATCTCAAATGAGCGGCGTTTTGTAGTAGATATGATATATGTTATATATTAAAGAATATTATCTTAAAGATGTTAAAAATTAATTTTTTAAGGTCCGTGTAGTAAAAAAAAATACCTAGTAAAAACCTATTTCGAAGAACACCCAACACTACTCCCAACACCACTACACTATGTAAAACACACCACAGTAAGTATAGGCATGGTGGTTGGCCGCTAATAAAAAAGAAACTAGGTAAGACACATATTTTTTTATTTATATTACGCGTACCTTGGCTAATTAATTTTAAAACATCTTTAATATATTGGATTTGCGCAAAATAACGGCCGACTATATTAATCAGAATATTGTCTTATTTACATTGTAATGCTCGGTTGATCAGCGTTTGAGACATTTTTTTTTATAGGATAAGGGTGACAAACGAGCACACAGTCCACCTGATGGTAAGTGGTTGCTGCGGCCCATAGACATCTACATCTATCCTCTGTTACAAATCAAAATGTAGATGCGTTGTCACCCGTGAGGACTAAGATGGAATGCCTCATTTCCAGTAAAAAGGGCCTCCGGCCACCTGCACTCACCAAGCGAAACGCAGAGGTAAACCTCTACTTCACGCTGGTTTTCTGTGAGGACGTGATACCACCCCGGTTGGAGCCGGCCCATCCGTGCGACAGCAAAAGCTGCCGCGTGGCTCTATCACTGTTAAACATACGAAACATCTTCTCGTTTCGTATTATTTCTCAAACTGGAAAACAAGAGATTACAACAAGAGCGTTTTGCTTTAGATCACAGGCGTTGTCGTTCACTGCTGGCCGTGTGTGGAAGTTTTAGGTCACTCAGCGAGCTATGGAAAGAGCTATGCTCGGGTTACTCTACGTGACAAAATTCGTAATGAAATTATCGGTAATAGAACCAGTGTAAAGGATATACTCACCGGCAAGCTGATATGGCAATGGGCCGGTTATTTTACTTAAAGAATTGAAAACCGATGGGGAAATTAGGTTGTACGGAGTGACCCTCCACTTGATGGAGTGACGACTTGGTAAACATACAGGAAGTCGGTGGATGCAGGTGGCTTTGCACCATGTCTTGTGGCATTCCTTGGGCGATTCTTATAGTAGATTATAATACCCTTCTAAAGTTACAGCCAATTAAATTCCACTGCTGAACATAGGCCTTCCTGCTGCAGTTTTTTTTTCTATTTTCAGTCGTTATTAGGAAGACGCTGCTGCCGGTTTCCTGATTTTATTCCCTCTGCCGCCTCTTACGACACCCACGGGATGATATGTGGTAGTGGATATTCTTACACAGCCACTACATTGTTAGATTATAATAATGTCATCATTTTATAACATTTACATGATGATGATGTTGATGATTATTTATTTTTTAAATATAAGGACTTCGCAGATAGTGGTAAAAACATAAATACACACACCGCCGGGCAAGGTGTTCTGCCCGGGGAGCGGCCAACGCTCCGATTGGTAGTTCGGAGCTATTGTATATATGCTGCTTTAACTTCGGAACTTCGTTAGCGCGATTTAGGCTTCGATGTGTTTCGCTTGTGGCGCGACGACAGCGCCGCCGCTTCTGATGGTTTTCTTCGCTGTCAAGCACGATGTAAACCTGCACTTAAAATTGTAGTAAAAATTCCGCTTCGGGACAAACTCCCTTTGCGTACGTTCATTTAAATTTAAAACGATCGCTCTACCTCTAAGCAACACCGGCTTCCATACTATGTAAAATATTCTTTCTCCTTTCCTTATCGGCCGTAAAGTACACTGCACCACCACCTGTCTACTGTCACCTTCGCTATCTACGCGTAGCCAAAGGATGGACAGGTCCGAACCTTCAAGACTGCCGAGGCGTCGAGAACAGTTGTCCTCTCTGACGTATACGCAAACTCCAGCCCGAGAAACAAAGGAGTCTTCTACTTTGTAGCCCGGTTAGCAGAGATATGAAATATCAGTCGGGGAGGACACCTGCACGATGCTCAGCGAAGGTACTCTAATTCTCCATTACTGTGAGCTGGTACCCTTCTGTGGTAGTATCTCAATTGATTCGGCTAGCATTTTGATGGTGAGGGGAGGGGGGGGGTTGGTCTTCCGGCCACCTACGCTTACCAGAACAAACGCAGAAACAGAGCCTAAAGCTGGCGCGTGGCTTAATTTAATTATCGAATTTTATTAATTTTCTTATCGCTGTTTTCGCCGGCGTGTAGTTCGTTATGATTGGATTTCATAGGTTTTATTTTTTTTTGCACGGAACCCTATTTTTTTTTTCTAATACTTTTAAGTAGCATAAGTTACTCCTTGTAACATCAACTATCTTTCAGTGAAAGTCCCGTGAAAATCGTTCCAGTCGTTAAGGAGATTACAAACAAACAGATTGACAAGCAGACAAAAATTTTAAAAATTGTTTTTTTTGTTGTTAAGTTTGGACTGTGTGCTCGTTTGTCATCCTTATATATCGAAAACTTTGTTAATATATTAAGCAACGCGGAAGAAGTTGCGGGTATCAGCTAGTTTATTATAAATGTCCAATAACATTATCTTAAACATAGCCACCACCAGCACCATTGACTCTACTACCAGTTGCCGGTGTGGGTATTTTATCTGACATAGGTAAACGTATTACACCGCTATTTTTTGGAAACCATATGATTACTCTAGAATTTTCCATAGTCGCCTCTTACGACTGTAATGTAGGTTGTTAATTTATATTCTGTTATCATGATACATTAAAATCCCATGTCACGATGTTTGTTCACGATAATCTCCGAAACAAAAATTTTAAAAATTGTTTTTTTGTTGTTAGTTTTGACTGTGTGCTCGTTTGTCATCCTTATATACCGAAAACTTTGTTAATATATCAAGCAACGGAAGAAGTTGCGGGTATCAGCTAGTTTATTATAAATGTCCAATAACATTATCTTGAAAATAGACACCACCAGCACCATTGACTCTACTACCAGTTGCCGGTGTGGGTATTATATCTGACGTAGGTAAACGTATTACACCGCTATTTTTTGAAACCATATGATTTTTCTAGAATTTTCCATAGTCACCTCTTACGACTGTAATGTAGGTTGTTAATTTATATTCTGTTATCATGATACATTAAAAACCCATGTCACGATGTTTATTCACGATAATCTCCGAAACCGAAAAATTTTATTATTGCTTGCTCCAAATTGAGAAATAGGATCGTTTTTATCCTGATAAGTGACCCTCAATATTTTTATTTGTGCATTAAATTACATATTTCTATAAGAGCGTCGGAAAGGGCTGAACATCGTCTACATGGCCAGCCACTATTTTATAAAGCCCTAGGAGAGTATTTGACTAACTTAATCAGCATTAAGGAGACACGGCCTGCTGCTTGCGGCCATTGGCTGAGCTGACTGTAAACTTCGATTAACTGCTTGTACGTTGCAATTGTTTTTGATTTCAACTCCCGGCATACAAATAAACGAAAATCACGCGAGTTACGCCATGACTACGCGACGAAATACTACAAAAACCGAATATTAATTTACACATAATTTGTCTAAAAACCGCAGTAGCTCTGGGGTTAATCGCAGCTACAATATCGATGTATCACGAATACCATTACAGCTCGACCGGCACAAGACCACGCTCTCGCAGAATAGCAGAATACCAGCGTGAAATAGCAGCTTAATGCTGCTGTGTTTTGCATGGCGAATCTACAGAATCGGAGACGAGACATTCCTTCTTAGTCGACGGGGGTGACAACGCATCTCTACTCGTCTATGGGCCACTGCATCCACTTACCAACACGTGGACTGTGAGCTCGTTTGTCATCCTTATTCTTTTAAAAACTAACATAATTTGTTTTAAATGTCTCAGTAACGCTACAAGGCACGTCGCCCGCAGTAGAACGTATGTAAATTGTTACTATATATTTAATTAACACATAGTTAAAATGTAATCTCGCTGAGGCTTAATTAAATTACCTTTATTTACTATCTAGCCGACATGCCGCAGGGTTAACTGTTGTGTACTGCTTTACTATCGTAATGATTATAAACACGTGTTAATATTTGCAACTGGATTAATAAAGTTTTGTACACAATGTTCTGTATATAAAATTAATTTTCTGTGTTATTTTGGTTAATGACCGTGCAGTGGCAGTATAAAAATGTTTTCAAGAAAAAGAAGAATGAAAAGAAAAAAAAATGTTCACCACCCCATATCGTCCCATGGGTTTCGTAATAGGTGACAGAGAGAAATGAAACCGGAGATAGACAGAAGTGTTCCTGGCTTAAAGTACTTAAAAAAACTTCCTAGTTAAAATAAATTTTTATAATCAACATTATCCAACATTTGCATTAACAAAAGACTATTCCTCGTAGTATAGTATCAAGAAATTTGGATACAGTTCATATATATATACATAGACACTCACGCCTGTCACCCAGAGCGGTAGGCAGAGACTATGGACTTCCATTTGGTACAATCCTGACAAACCTCTCTCGCTTCCTCCACATCCATATACCTACGCATACATGCTCGTCGGTTAAAGGTACTCTTAATTCGGCCTATTTTCGCATATGTCGCCAATTTGGTCGATAAACTTTCACCTAGGGTGTCCCTTCCCGACTCTGCCGTTCACCTCTGCAACATAAGTTTGCTTTATCACTCTTTCCTCATTTATTCTTTCTACATGACCAAACCACCGAAACATTACTTTCTTAATCCTGGTCACAACATCATCTTGCAAATCACACTCTTTTCTTATCACACAATTTCTTACCCTGTCATAAAATACTCCTTAATGATCGCTTAGTGGCTACAGTTCCTCGCTGAATTACTTGACCTTTGGGCGAGAAAGGAACCTCACCACTAGACTAGCGGCGGCAACAAGACGCGGGTATAGTCCCCCGTCTAGGCCGCCGCCGCCGCCGCGTAAAAACTTCAGCATGCGTGTTTTTCATGTACCATAAGTCTATACTCATAAGAGCACAAATATAATCACATTTTAGGAACTCATATTTATGTCAGTTGTTGCTCAGTTCAACGGACTTAAATGCCGCCCTACCCTGAAGGCGTTACTCCTAACATGGAAAGTAGTTAGTGTCTATACCAGTAGCATCTAACAAAAGCCCTTTTACCTCTCCTAAGAGATATATCTTCATAATTCGACGCTCTCACAGTATATCAGTGTAAAATAGTAGCTCAATGCTGCTGTGTTTCGTATGGTGAGTGTAAAGAACCGGAAACCCTTTTTGCTGGAAACGAGATATTAGATCTTAGTCCTAAAGAATGACAACGCATCTGCATTTGAATTCTTAATTGAGGATAAAAGTTCATGTCTATGGGCCACAGAACACACTTACCAGCAGGTGAACTATGTGCTCGATTGTCAAATCATTTGTCAGCATTTGTCTTTTTATCCGATTATGTGGTTATCTTCAAGGCAAGAGTGAATAGATTTTCGTTAAGTAATGACTTATGATAATCATAACAGACCAAAGTAATACCTTCGACTATCTTGTCTTTGCTTCTAAATATTCCACAATATTCTAAAACCAAGTAAATATTTATAGAGACATAAACCCTTCGGATAAACTTGTTTCGAGAAACATGACGGAACAACACGTCAGCTTTTATGGTGCATGATTTCATTATTTCGTAGCGAGAAATAGCGTTTTAAAATATGATTTAACACCATTAGCAGTTATATAATAATATCCCTTATACGTGACTTTAAAGTTGGTAAGTTACAGTGTATATATGTACGTCTTATCGATGGGCTCAGGACCATTTCTGAGGTTTTGGAGCGATTAGTTAGACGCATAACTCCCTTGTGTGATGGCGGAATTCACATGTCCCCAAAAAGGTTTATTCCTCAAACTTGCAGGTTCCCTCACATTACTTTCCTTCACCGTCGAGTGCGTGGTAAATTATTTACAATATTTTTCTTAATTATATTTGTAAATCTTTACTTAAAATTGCTATTAACTATTTTCAATAGAACCGCGTGGTACACGTGCTGTAAGATTCCCGGCGAATACCAATGCTCTCTTACAATCAATGTTTCTTTTTTTCTTTCGTAAATTAATTTTTAACGGTGGTAGAGCCACTCAGCAGTTTTTGCTGTTGCACGTATGGGCCGGCTCGAGCCGGGTTGGTATCACGACCTCACAGAATACCGGCGTGAAGTAGAGGCTCTGCTTCTGCGTTTTGTCTGGTGAGTGCAGGTGGCCGGAGGCCCAATCACCCCCCCCCCCCATCAACATGGTAGCGGAATTACACGATAGACTACCCCAGGAGGGTACCAGTACCCCTGAAGAATCCCTCGCTGAGCATCCACGACCATGTTATTCCAATCCTGAGCGTGGGTGCTCAGGCTGCCCCGCGTATTCGGGAGGGGCAAAATTCCGCTCAAAAACATAACTGGGGCAAACTGAGCAACAATAACAAGGCGACCCCTGCCACGCTATCCGTGAATTTCTGCAACATCAGGGGATTTCATTCGAACCTAAACGCCGTCCACTACCATCTCGAGACGGCGAAGCCGGCCTTTCTCTTTCTGACCGAGACGCAGATGTCCTCTCCGGCTGATACTTTGTATCTCTCCTACCCGGGGTACAAATTGGAGCACTCCTTTGTGCCTCGGGCTGGAGTTTGCGTGTATGTCAGAGAGGACATCTGTTCTCGACGCCTCGGCAGTCTTGAAGGTTCGGACCTGTCCATCCTTTGGCTACGCGTAGACAGCGACGACTATCCGCGCGTCTACGGGTGCCTCTATAGGTCCCATAGCGGTAATGCCGAAACAGACCGACTCATCGACCACGTCCAAATGGCTACAGATTCCTTGCTACAACAGGTCCCATCCGCAGAGATCGTGATCCTTGGCGATGTTAACGCCCACCACGCCGAATGGCTCGGTTCACGTTTAACCGATCATGCGGGGAGATCTGTTTATGACTTTGCCTTGGCATATGGTCTGACACAACTGGTTACTTCGCCTACGCGGATTCCAGATGTGGAGGATCATACACCTTCCCTGTTGGACCTTCTGCTGACCTCTCATCCGGACGGACAGGTTTCCGTCGATGCCCCTCTCGGCTCTTCGGACCATTGTCTGATCCGGAGTGTGGTGCCACTCAAGCTCCCTTCGCGGTTGCGTTCTGCAGGTTGCCACCGTGTTTGGCATTACAGGTCGGCGGATTGGGACGGAATGCGGTCTTTCTTTGCATCCTACCCATGGGGGCGGGTTTGCTTCTCGCCGGATGATCCCAGCGCTGTTGCTGACTCTGTCACTGATGTGGTGCTACACGGAATGGAACTATTTATTCCATCATCTGTGGTACCCATCGGAGGCAGATCTCAGCCTTGGTTTAGTCGCTCCTGTAAGACTGCATTACGCAGTAAGCAGGAGTGTTATCAAGCCAGGGCTGCGGCTTCGGCGACACGGGATGTAAACACCAGCACACTTAAAAAGAAGTATAACTTCGCCTCCAAGTCCTTCAAAAGAGTTATTGCCAAGGCAAAGTCAGAGCACATAGGCAGAATTGGCGAGAAACTAGTTCCCCTTCCTTCGGGAACCCGTGCATTCTGGTCTCTCGCCAAGGCTTTCCAAGGGAATTTCTGTAAGCCAACACTACCATCTCTGCACAGGGAGGACGACTCACTGGCCCAAGACTCAAAAGACAAAGCTGACCTTTTAGGCTCCCTTTTTGCGTCCAACTCGACCCTTGATGACGGGGGGAAAACACCGCCGACCATCTCGCGGTGTGAGTGCTCCATGCCGGATGTGCTGTTCTCATAGCGCTCGGTTCGCAAAGCACTTCTCTCCCTGGACATACAGAAGTCGAGTGGGCCTGACGGAATCCCCCCGAATGTGCTGAGGACGTGTGTTCCGGAGTTGGCACCGGTCCTAACACGTCTTTTCCGGTACTCCTACTCCCAAGACGTAGTCCCGAATTCATGGAAGACAGCTTTTGTCCACCCGATCCCTAAAAAAGGCGACCGCTCAGACCCGTCCAACTATAGGCCTATCGCGATCACCTCCTTGTTCTCCAAAATAATGGAATCTATTATTAACTGCCAGCTCATCCGGTACCTTGAGGATCACCAGCTGATTAGTGACCGCCAATACGGTTTTCGTCGGGGTCGATCAGCTGGTGATCTTCTGGTCTACCTGCCCCATGGATGGGCGGAGGCAGTAGAGTCCAAGTGGGAGGCGTTGGCCGTTAGTCTGGACATTGCGAAGGCCTTCGATCGGGTTTGGCACAAAGCGCTTCTTTCGAAGCTCCCTTCCTATGGGCTTCCCGAGAAATTGTGCAATTGGATCACCAGCTTCCTTGCAGATCGGAGCATCAAGGTCGTTGTAGATGGTGCATGTTCCGACTACAAGCCTATTAACGCTGGTGTTCCACAAGGCTTTGTGCTATCATCAACGCTGTTTCTTCTGCATATCAATGATATGTTGCTAACTGGTAACATTCATGGCTATGCGGATGACAGCACTGGTGATGCTTTATACACCGGCCGTGCCAATATTTCTCGGGAAAACGTCGCCGAGTACCGGAACAAACTTGTGTCTGAAGTCGAGTCTTTACTGAACAAAGTCTCGGATTGGGGGCGACTAAATCTAGTCCAGTTTAATCCTCAGAAGACACAAGTTTGCGCGTTTACCGCTAAAAAGAACCCCTTTGTCGTATCTCCTCAGTTTTAAGGCACTCCCCTTCTTGCCTCAGCCAGTATCGGTATCCTCGGAGTCGACATATCGAGTGACGTGCAGTTTCGTGGTCACTTGGAAGAGAAGGCCAAATTGGCCTCTAAAAAGCTTGGCGTGCTCAGCAGAGCGGGAGAGTATTTCATGCCGGCACACCGCCTGCAACTTTACAAGGCGCAGGTTCGGCCTCACATGGAATACTGTTCCCATCTCTGGGCAGGGGCTCCCCAGTGCCAGCTCCTTCCACTTGACCGCATCCAGCGCAGAGCGGCTCGAATCGTCTACGACCGAGCCCTTTCCGATCGGCTCGATTCATTGGCACTGCGAAGAGATGTTGCATCCCTTTGCATTTTCCTTCGCATCTAACATGGGGAGTGCTCTGAGGAATTGTTCGGATTAATCCCAGCCGCCAAATTTCACGAACGCACATTGCGGCAGAACTCCCGATACCATCCACACCATCTGGATGATTGGCGGTCCACCATTGTGCGATTTAGAAGATGTTTTCTTCCTCGCAGGACAAGGATGTGGAATCGATTACCATCAGCGATTTTTCCGGACCGATACGTCTTAGGGACCTTCAAGAAAAGAGCGTACTCCTTTTTAAAAGGCCGGCAACGCATCTGCAATTCCCTCCCTGGTGTTGCAGTTGTTCATGGGCGGCGGTAGTCACTTACCATCAGGTGAGCCGCATGCTCGTTTACCCCCTCACCTATAAAAAAAATTTACTATGACATTTTTGAAGCTTTATAGTTACAAATAGCATTTGCTAATTATTTAATTATTCTTCGATCGCGAAGCAGTGGCAATGTAAAATAAACAGTGAACCATATTAAACTATACGTGTATTTTTATACGTGGT
Organism: Parnassius mnemosyne; assembly: GCA_963668995.1. Taxonomy (NCBI): domain Eukaryota; kingdom Metazoa; phylum Arthropoda; class Insecta; order Lepidoptera; family Papilionidae; genus Parnassius; species Parnassius mnemosyne. The sequence continues at coordinate 51,287,118 of CAVLGL010000002.1, forward strand.
AGAGCCATGCTGCAGCTATAATAGTAGTATAATTGTAGCACGAATAGGTCGGCTCGACCGGGGAAGGACCACACTCACACAGAATACCAGCGTAAAATAGCAGCTTAATGCTGCTGTGTTTCATATGGTGAGTGTTTCTACACTCCCGAGAACCGGAGACCCATTTTGTTGGAGGAGAGGCATTCTATCTTAGTCCTCACGGCTGACAACGCATCTGCATTTTAATTCGCAAACGAAGATAGATGTAGATGTCTATGCGCCGCAGCAACCAGTTACCATCAGCTGGACTGTGTGCTCGTTTGTCACCCTATCCTATGAAAAAATTACATCTCGTCTGTAGCCTTCATTGTTTGAAGTTGTTTGGAGATGCCCAAGGGCACGCACTAATTATCACGTGGACTATATGTTCGTTTCTTTATTCATTTTTATAAAAAAAAAACATGTGTACAGTTCCCAGGCGGTTCGAGACAATGAGAGGAATGATACTCTGATCAGCAGTAGGATAATTGTAGGGTTTATTTATTAGAATATTGTTACCAAGTTTACAAGTGGTAAATTGAAAAATTATGTACAAGCGACTTCACTATAAATTATTAAGGATAACTCAAAAACTATTGGTCAGACCTTGATCAAATTTATATGGGACCACATGAGAAGCACCAGATTTCAAATAAAAATTAGTCATCGAAATCGGTTCACCGAGAACAAAATTATGATGTAACACACATAAAAAACATACAGTCGAATTGGGTACCTCCTCCTTTTTTAAGACGGTTGAAAAATATTTAACATTTTATTCTTCAAATACTTAATTATATTGTTTCCTTAGCCACACAGTTACAAACAATCGAATGTGCAAGATATCCAGCTTAGTTACACGGTAGATCAACCTGTAACTAAGCTCAATATCCTATTTTTAATAAAAATTATTAATTAGCTAGCTGATTACAATATAGGTACCACAACTTGACCACAACACAACGCCGGCGGGGTGAAGACTAGTGCTTTAAAATGATATTCGCAACGTCACTAATTAGGTAAAATATTTAATAGTATGCGTATCACTACAAACACACAAATAATGTCTAAAATTTGAATACACGGTATAGTCCAGTTAAATTAGCGATCAACCTCGGAATGATAGATAATAAGCTGAATGTTCGTATGTACCTTCATTTTAGCGTTCTAAAAATTGTCTCAAAAGTCTCATAAAATCTCGTGTCTCCGTCGTAATTTATTCAAGGTCAAAGATAATAAAACTGATTTTGGCGATTATCGCGGATGTTAACATTTATTATAAAAATTGTATCAATGATGTTAACATTTATTATAAAAATTGTAGAGCATAAAATTTGCGACAAATTTTATTTGAAACATTTTTTCACCGCCCTCTATATCGCGAAAACGATTGAGCGCATGAAAAAAAAGGATTTTTAACCTTTGACCTTGAATAATTTAGAAGGATTTTATAAAATCTTTGAGACAACTTTTAGAACGCCAAAATGAAGGTATATAAGAAAATTCAGCTTATACGCTCTCATTACGAGGTTGACCCTTTTTCATGCTAAAGTGACTGGACTAGTAATGTAGCACAATAAGAAGCAGTCGATTACAGTTATTTTTTTTACTGCTAGAGGCCAGTACTTGACTGCTATCCCATCTGATGGTAAGCGGTGACGCAGCCGAAGATGGCCTTGAAGACACACATTATAATTAAATGGAAAGGCAGATGTTGGCAAATTATTTCACTCCTTTGCTGTACGCTATTTTTTTTTAATTTACCAACTTTTTTTACAAATACAATAACAGTTTCTAAGTACAATACATGCGATGTCGTTAATTGTTATGCAGTTATAAATGCGTCGTTCTCTTCTCTGCTACCATCGCTACACCTCTAACCCGTATGGTCTTAGCACAGGACCTAACACAAAAATGGCACAAAAATTGGTCTCTAAACAAAGAATTGATGACGATGATATATACGATATGTTAAGAACCGCGCAAAGCATATTACAGTGCCACTAGTGTAGGCGCCACGCACTCACTCAAAGACACTCAGTGATCCGGACTTACCCATAAGTCATGTACCGTTTGTGTGATGAGATCCTCGGTAGACACTATGTGCCTGGGCATAGTGTCATTGATATATAGACTATAATAACACCTAAACTATTGACGAGTATGTTTACCTGGGACAAATAGTCCGACTAGGTAAGTCCAACTTCGACCGAGAGGTCAATCGACGGATTCAACTCGGCTGGGCAGCGTTCGGGAAACTACGACACATCTTCTCGTTAGACATACCTCAAAACCTTAAAACGAAATTGTACAACCAGTGCGTGTTGCCAGTTATGACTTACGGATCTGAGACGTGGTCCTTCACTGCTGGCCGTAGGAGGAAGCTCAAGGTCGCTCAGCGAGCTATAGAGAGGGCTATGCTCGGGGTTTCTCTGCGTGATAAACTTAGAAATGAGGATATCCGCAGTAGAACCAGAGTAACCGACATAGCCCAACGAATTAGTAAGCTGAAGTGGCAGTGGGCCGGCTATATAGCTCGAAGAACCGACAACCGATGGGGAAGAAAGATTCTCGAGTGGCAGCCTCGTACCGGTAGGTGAAGTGTAGGGCGATCCCCCACGAGATGGAGTGACGACCTGGTAAGACATGCAGGAAGTCAATGGATGCAGGTGGCTCAGGTCCGTGCTTTGTGGCATTCCTTGGGGGAGGTCTATGTTCAGCAGTGGACTTGTGAAAGGCTGTAATGATGATGACAACACAAATTCTATAGATCAAACGAGCATATAGTCCACCTGATGATAATTGGATGCTGTGACCCATAGAAATCTACATCTATCCTCGATTAAGAACCAAAATGCAGAAGCGTTGTCACCCCTAATGTGTAAGATATAATGCCTCGTTTCCAGTAAAAAGGACCTCCGGTTAAATTGAAACGTTTCATATAAATATTAACTGCAAACCCATGTTGTTCATCCAACTTTGTATTGTTCGCTCAATTTCCTCTCGCTTTTCAAAGAAACAAATATCCGGCATGTAGTTCAAGGTACGGCTGTAATTAACTACGAAAACGCGAATGAACTCGCTCACAGATCAATTAAATTTAACGAGTTTTCTCAACATATTCTTATAGTTAATTGCCATTTTAGACCTTATATATATTTATCGAAGTTGCACGTTATACTGGTAACTTCATATATAGCTCGTGGTACACATATTAGATGGGGAGCTCCCTTTATCTTCGACAGCCATAAACGCCTTTATCCAACAACAGTATTGTTGGGTTTTCATCGTGCTTCTATAACGTAGTCTTTAAACCCTATTCCTCCAATCATAGATTAGGTATTTTATCGCATACGGAGACCTGTGTTTTATTCAATGGACATTGTGGAAAGATCATATTGTCTTAGATAATTATGGGCTTGGTAATTAAATTCAATAAAACAAACCAAGTACCACAAAAGTCTTACGGCTTCCGATAGATGGTGGTAAAAACATCTCGATAACGCCAGACGTGAAATACCGAGACTATAGACAATTTGTTTAATCAGTTGCCTAGATAGGCAGCAGCCTTAAATCCGTTTACCAAGCGTGACGATTAAACGAATCCTCCCCACAACGGGGTGAGCCCATATCCAGCAGTAGATGTTTACCGGCTTGTGAAGAAGTAAACAAAGCAAAGTAAATAGCCCATACCACGTCCAATAGCTGGGAACAGACTTCGTTTCGTTTCTGAGTAGGTTTTGGAGTAGGTAAGGAACTACTGCGATGCCCTAATGCGTGTGAGCGTACTTAACATATCCTCGAGACTTTATTTTTAATCCTTAGACATGCAGGTTTCCTCACAATATTCTCCATCACCGTCCGTCAGTAGTCCGTCACCGTCGAGTAATACTAATCACGTACAGAGGTACCTAGTATTACCTCCGTTGAAATAATATCTTAGAAGCTGAGTATCTCACTTCATACTTTGTAAAACCTGCAAGAATTTTACGAAAACCACAATATTGTTTCGGAACTCTTGACTTTTTTTAGAGAAAATTCTTTAAAGACCGAACAAAAATGTTTACTTTGTAATAAAGACCGGTAATGGTAAACGTATTTATACCAAGTAACTTAAGAATGTTTCCACACAGACTTGCAAACAAGTCGCTTTTTGAGCGAGATTAAATTGTAAAATGAACGCCTGCGGCCTCATAAAACTCACTTCCAGCTCACTTCCGTCTTTATGGCACTTTTCATTTTGTTTTGTGTAGTGTTTTTAGTACCCTTTGAATACTAAATTAATTTTCTAAAAATATATATTATTTTTTAAATTTAATAAAGATGACAAACGAGCACAAGTCCACCTAATAGTAAATGAATGTTGTGGCCCATAGACATCTAAATCTATCCTCGATTAAGAATGAAAATGCAGATGCGTTGTCACCACTGAGGTCTGAGATGAGATGCCCGTTTACAGTACAAAAATAATGTTCGATTCTCTACACTTACCATACGAAACAACGCAGAATTAAGCTGCTATTTTATTATACGCTGACATACTGTGAGAGCATAATCCTTCCCCGGTCGAGTCTACTCATTCGTGTTTTAACCATGATATAGTTGCAACATGGTTCACATATAAAACTGTACTCTGTGTTTATAACATTTTTTTATAACTTAGGTTACGTTGCGTTTTTATAGTAGACGTTGTTATGCCCTGTCAGATATCCTTTTGTATTATAAAAAATTCTTAAATTCGTAATAAAAAATTGAGGGTCCTTTATCAGAATAGAAATTATCCTATCTCTCAAGTTGAACCAAACTGCATACAGTGTGCAAAATTTAATTGAATTCAGTTGGGTAGTTTAGGAGTTGCGCGTAGGTATGTATGTTCTACTAGTGCCTAAAATTCAAGATTCCAACGTTTTGTCGCATAAAATCGTATCTAACAATCATATTGAACATATAAATGATATAAAAAGCACATTGTCAGAAAGATAAATCATTGCTGCACTTTTTTTTTCAAATTCATTAATTGCTTACATAAAAAAGAGATTTAAGGTGGCGGTAAAAGATTTATCAAGTCCGCATGCCCAGTAAACACGATAACTTTAAAAAATATCAATTGTATAACACAATCAATTTTTTAATCTGTTCATCTACAACGTGGGAAGCCATAGAATATAAATGGCAGTTTAATTTTGTTTTATTTAGTTACTAGCTGTTCCCCGCTACTTCGCCTGCGTGTTATTTGGGGTTTTAATTTTATTGCGCGGAACCCTAATTATTTTTCTAAAATAAAAGTAGCCTAAGTTACTCCTTGTGACATCAGCTATCTGCCAGTGAAAATCCCGTCAAAATCGGTCCAGCCGTTTCGGAGGTTAGCCGGAACAGACAGACAGACAGACGGACAGATAGACAGACAGACAAAAACTTTAAAAATTGTATTTTTGTTATTAGTACCGTATATACTTGCCTATGCATTTAGTAAAAAGCTGTAATTTTGACGTTACAAACAGACACTTCAATTTTATTTATTTGTATAGATATTGTATAGATAATTATGTTTTTCGGCTGAGAAATGCCGCAATTTTCGTTGTTTCGAGCAGTCTTGTCATAATTTATTTTACTAAATACACTTTGCCTCACAATCCTCGCAATGCCATGCAATGCCTCACAATCCACTCACGACGGCGGCCGAGCCCGAAGTGCGAGTGAGTGGATTACTGTATCGTTTGATTACAGCAGCGGTAATAGGCTGCAAAAATATCGATCGCTGTAGGAATACAAAATATTCCAAAAACCAAATTTGATACATACCTGACCAAGGTTATTTTTTTTTTAGGATAAGGGTGACAAACGAGCACACAGTCCACCTGATGGTAAGTGGTTGCTGTGGCCGATAGACATCTATTGCGAATTAAAATGCAGATGCGTTGTCAGCTGTGAGGACTAAGACAGAAAGCCTCTTTTCCAGTAAAAAGGGTCTCCGGTTCTTTACACTCTACTGCTACTGCTACATTAAGCTGCCATTTTACGCTGGTATTCTGTGAGAGCGTGGTCCTTCACCGGTGGAGCCGAACCATTCATGCTACAACTATACTACTAATATAGCTGTAGCATGGCTCTGCCACGTATGAAACAACAATAAGGTTGGGCTTTTATACAGCACAGTGCTAAACTGAGTGAGTGTCCAAACGCGGCTGCTTTTGTCACGACACGGGTTGTCACAGGATCCTTTAGCATGTAGTGGGATGCCAAAGGATTCTTCAGTGTGCCGAAGTGTGCCTTGCCACGCCGTGCCATGCCGTGCCGTCTGTGAGAGCAGGCCCTAAATAGATCCTGTAAAGCCGTAGCAAATCGCTAGTAATAAATCATATCGGTTGACTGCATTTTAACGGTGCCAATACATAACAATAGATATCCACTTCCCCTGCTGCTATTTATATAAGAATAGAATCATTTTTATTCTATGTAGGTTACAAGAAGATAGTCATTTAGGCTTTACCACTGGTTCGGAAACAAACTCTGTCCTGGGAAGAACCAACAAGAAACCTAATTTTAACATCAATTTGCAACAGAATATTTTTAAAACAATTAAGTACGAGAACATTTAGAAACAGCATGGTAGCGATCGCCTTATTCCCATACGTTAATATCAATCATATACTCTTTAGTAGTATAATAACCCATAATAAACAATCAGTGCTTAATGTAACATTATGGAAGTTGGAATTGGAATAATATGAAAATAAGTGTCTCAAATATTTATTTTGTGTAGTGTTATAAAATGATTTATCACAATAAGGTTCAACGCGTCAAAGTAAAAGAGAGAGATATGAAAGCAGTGAGGTGGGCGACGGGTAAATTGAATTTGATATGAGGTATATTAGCGACGTCGTGCCTTTTATGAATCTTTTTATTCATCCAATTTGTAGAAAGTTGTTTTATCTTCGTTGAGAAACGAGTTAAAAAAGTCTTAGACTTTTTATAATTAAAATAACAAGTATAAATAGTTTTTGTCATAAAAAACTAGAAATGACAAAGGCTTTCATTATAACTCTTTTTTAAACTAACTTTTGCTTCAGTTTGTCACGAGTATTATTTCAAATGTTGTCTTCAAAATATATAATAAACTAGTGACTTGCCCCGTCTTCTTCTAGTTCGGATTATTTAGGTTTAAGATAATGATCAAATACTATTGATTTTATCAATTTTCGATTACTCCAAAAAAAATCACAAAGTTTTTCGAATGCAATATAACCTATATAGATAACTCCTGGCATTGCTCTGTATGTATTCTTGACGTTTCATCACAATCAGTACCGCCAATTCGAAGATTAACCCTGTATAGGTAATCTAGATGTCTGTCGCATTTTCTGTGAATAAAAAACTTAATAATTTCCCAAACCGAGTAGAATTTCTCGTAATCTCTAAGCTGGCAAGTTCCGCTCGCCATCCCCGGCCTGAGTATTTTTTCTTCTTTTTTTTTCTTTTTTTTTCTTTTTTTTAAAAAACGTTACCACCACACTAGGATTTTCCTCTATCGTGAAGGCAGTTTACAAACATAAATTGCACGAGGACAAACATCCAGACCCGGAACAATTATCTGTAGGCATATACAAATACTTGTTCCGTGCGGGATTCGAACCCGCGACCCCCAGCGCAACAACTCCTTACTAAGCCACTGCGCCATGGAGCCGTCACTCCATTTACACACAGTATTTTATGACAAGCAGCCTATGAAATTCCACTGTTGAACGTAGGCCTACCCCATAGATTGCCTCATAGGGGATAGGATTTTTCTATAGTTGTAGTTTGTTCTTTATTATTTTGAGTTGATATCAGGAAAATGCTTTTTTATATAGAATAAGGGTAACAATCGAGCACATAGTCCACCTGATGGTAAGTGGTTGCTGTGACCCATAGACATCTACATCTATCCACGTTTGCGAATCAAAATGCGGATGCGTTGTCACCCGTGAGGACTAAGATGGAATGAATCGTTTCCAGTAAAAAAGGGTCTCCGGTTCTCTACACTCACCATACAAAACACGGCAGCGTTATGCTGCTATTTTAAGCTGGCATTCTGTGAGAGCGTGGTCCTTCCCCGGTCGAGCTGACCCATTCGTGCTACAACTATACTACTAATATAGCTGCAGCATGGCTCTACCACGTTCAATGCTGATGTCTATATACCTATTTTAATTTCTCTCTGTAGCCTCTAACAACACCCATGATATGGGGTAGAGGATATACTTACACCACCACTACACGGTACCCAGAATATCTGCAACAGCGCAAAAGTAACTGTGATGTAGCCTTACAGACTAATATAATAAAGTGGTGGGCCAGACAAAGACAGACAGAAGAACTGACAACAGATGGGTAAGAAAGGTTCTCGAACAACAACTGAATCACCTGATGCAATATGCAGGAAGTCGATGTAACTCAAGGCCACGCTTTGTGGCACTTTGTGGGGAGGCTAATGTTCACTTAACTTTATCATGAAAAAATATTATTAAATATTTCCTTATACATTTTTTAGAAAGCTTCGTAAGCATAAAATTTTCTGAGATTCTCAATTTGTTTAAGTAGCTGAATCGCTAAACGCAACCGTAATTTAATGAAATGAAAGGTATAGTCATTTTCCTTCCTATAATCTAAGAAATGCGTTTAAACTTTTTCCTCTTCGTATTTTGGCATTATTTTCTTATGTACAATAACCTTGAATTTTTAATAAAATTTATAATTTTAAGTTATAAAAGTCAATGTAATGTAAGTTGTAATGTATACCACCAAATTCATCAAACTCATCATCATCATGAATCTCAGAACTTTTTTCTAGGTGAACCGATTTTGATGATTCTTTTTTTTATTTGAAAGTTGGTACTTCTCATGTAAATTTAATCAAGATCCGACCAGCAGTTTTTAAGTTATCCTTAATAACGCGTATTAAATTGACTTCGACTACATAGATGATGTTCTCATTTTATTTAAATTGGAGCCGATGGTACAATTTTTTTTAATTTTACTTCTTGTTATACATTTTTAACTTTGAGGAATATCCGTGGTTTGGTTCATCCATTTCAGAAAAAGTCGTGAAATGAGAGTATCATTGGTTTACCAACAACCATGACAGCTCAGCGATCGCTATGTTTCACAGTACGCAAATAACCCGAGTTCTATCTCCGTAGATACCAATGAAATTGTTGGTTGCAATGTCAAATCAGCATTTAACAGCGGCGAAGGAAAATATCTTGAAACCAGCAAGTCTGAGGAATAAAATACTTCGAATACATGTTAAGACCGCCAACAAACACTGATTGCTCCTTAACACTCTCTGAAATTAGAATGGAATAGAATAGAATAGAATATTTTTTTATTTAATATTTATTACAAGTAATTCATATTGAAATTAATTTTTTTACATTACCACCGGTTCGAAAAAAATCCTCTGTCCTGAGAGGTGGCTTGTTCACAGCATTGGAACGTAGACCTTTACCTTAGTTTTTGATTTTAACAGACAGTTTTATTGAAATATCTATGCCAGCGACTTTATTCGCATTCTACGATTGTTTTAAATTTGTTGCGGAGAGCTACGACTCTCCTGTCTGGAACAGTTTTGTACATAGAGTGATCCGCTAGTTAGCTAGTCACTGTTAGTACTAATATTTTTGTTTATTATTATTATTATTCATTAAACTATTTTGTTAAAATTAATAAAACACTAACATCGATTATAATACTTTTACTATGTAAGAATTCTATAAATCTTCTGAATTTTAATTAATTAAATTAATTAAAGACGAGTAAATTTGAACGGCTTATTATTAATTAATTTGATATAAACTTCGGGGAGTTAAGTTTTTCGCAAATAGTCTAGACGGCTTTAATTTAACGAGCCATTACTAAGAGAACACTAATTGTTTTGTGCTCCTCATCATCATCATTATCATAATCATCATTGTTCCACATGGACTTCCTTCAAAACTTCCCCGACATAGCACGGTCCGGACACACAGTAAGGAAATAACGAGGTTCGTTTCTTTACTCATATGGTCCGGAGCACGTAGCAAAATCCGGAGCTACTTGCATTTATTGACTCCGTTGCTTCCCGTCACCGGTTTGGGTATTTATCTACGATTTATTATCGACTAGATATTTATGCCATTTTCTATAAAGAATATCGGTCTGTAAGGTCCACGTGTGGTGACGTTTTTAATCCGCAACTTGTCGTCAACGCTAGTGATAATAGGGCTGGTTCTTTTCTTGCTCAAAGGCTAAGTATAGCCATTCAGTTATGAAACACAGCCAGCGTTCTTGGCACTTTACCGCGTCACAGAATAAATAATAGAACCATAGATGATAATTTCAGTTTGGGGACGAAGTTACTTATCGGACGTTACGGATTTGATGAATGGGGGCTAAGCGAGAAAAAGTGTACGATTTTTCCGTTGCGACTCCTTCTGACGTAATGTAGACGGCCTTGGCGGCTATAAGGAAGCGAAATGGAATAATATCCATTTTCCTCGCACTTTTTCTTATCTTCCCATGAAAGAAATATTATTTTATTTTAAATGACGCTTCATTTTAATAGACGCTAGTAATTCATTTATTTGTATTTGTTAATCAATTATATAATACGTTTATCAATAATAAATTTCAGTCGAAATACACAATAGCAGGCACTAAGTTGAAAGAAGTGAATACTATTCGAGATCTTGGTGTCATAATGGATAGCAGTTTGAAGTTTTCGGACCATATTGACAAGATAGTGAGGGAAGCAAATAGGTCAATAGGCTTTATATTGAGAAACTCAAGGGATTTTAAAAAACCAGCAACTGTCATTCAGCTTTACAACAGTTTTGTAAGGAGCAAGCTCGAGTATTGCAGCACAGTATGGTGCCCTACTTATAAAACTCACATAGACAGGATCGAAAAAGTTCAAAAGAAAGTAATTCGTAGCTTAACCTACCGTTTTGGTATTCCAAGAAATATCAAAACCTATAGTGAAAAAATTAAGCATTTTCAACTAGAACCCCTTGCTTTACGCCGAAATCACTTAAACATGTCACTCCTACATAAAATTGTAAATAATCACATAGACTGTGCCGCTTTATTGTACAAATTCCAATTTAACGTACCATCCAGAATACCAAGATATCCATGCAGTTTTTTTAAGAACAAATTTTGTAGGACAAACTTGGGTCGTGACTCCCCAGTGATCCGTATATCTCGTCTGTACAACAAGCTCACCAAAAATATACCCGACCTTGACATTTACTATGATACCCTCACTCAATTTATGACCAAACTTAAGCATGTTGACGCACGTTAAACTGCAGTTGTACAAATCAACTTTTATTTATTTTCTTTTTGTTCTTAGTTAACATAATTTTATTAAATTTGTTTAACTTTTTGTAACACAACGCATGCTGTGATTGCCTATAATTATAAGAGCAGTTGATCATGTAAAATTTATATTACTGTTATGTAACCAAACATTTATTGCTGTTTCTTATGTTGGCAATCCAAATAAATAAAAAAAAAATAAATAATATACTACGAAAGGAACTTAGTTCCAACCGAGTTCTCTACAACACTCACGCATGTTTTTTAGTTTATTTTTGTGTTTACTTAATTTTATGTTTATGTTAGTGAATAATCTGTACTCTGCGCCTCATTTTAAAATTGTAAACTACACCACTGTTCCAATACAGTTATTAATACATATTATGCAGCTATCCTGTGCATGGATAACTATAATACCGAGGGATCCGTATAATGATATTTTTTTTTATATAATAAGGGTGACAAACGAGCACACAGTCCACCTGATGGTAAGTGGTTGCTGTGGCCCATAGACGATTACGAATCAAAATACAGAAGCGTTGTCACCCGTGAGGACTAAGATGGAATGCCTCGTTTCCAGTAAAAAGGGTCTCCGGTTCTCTCCACTCACCATACGAAACACAGCAGTATAAAGCTGCTATTTTACGCTGGTATTCTGTGAGAGCGTGGTCTTTCCCCGGTCGAGCCGACCCATTCGTGTTACAACTATACCAGAAATATAGCTGCAGCATGGCTCTACTACGTAAAATCATTTTTATAACATTTGTAAAAACGGCATCCCTCGCTAAGACATAAAAAATCAAGTAGTAAATTAAAGTGGCACTAAAGTAATACTGCTGTAGACAATAAACTGTAATAATTGCCGTAGGGCCGTAGAATGTACGAGCTACGACATTTTACAAGCGCCGGCTACGAGGGTTACGTAGAAATCTCTACTAAGCTAAATAGCTAATAACTTAGTGTCTATTCAACCATCCATTACAGACTCTAAAAGTCAACATATACATAGGCCTTCTACAAAAATTGTTTCATGGCGGGATTTTGTCATAGCTGCCACGCTTTTCAAGCGTGTAGCAACCGCAGTTTTTTATTATTTTAAGTTGTTATCAGAAAGATGCTCCTGTTTCATTCTAAGTATTTGTCGCCTCTTACGATACCCTTGGGACAATATGGTGTAGTAAGTAATATCTATATTCTTACACCCCTATCACAGATTAAATAATTCTTGTTTCTTGTTTCTTTAAAAGACGTTACCCCCCACACTAAGATTTTCTCCTATATCATGGAGGAAGTTTACAAACACAAATTGCACAAGGACAAACATCGAGATCCGGAACAATTATTTGTAGGCCATATAAATACTTGTTCCACGCAGGATTCGAATCCGCGGCCCCCAGGGTAGCAAATCAATTGCTAAGCCACTGCGCCACGGAGCCGTCATATATAATAATGTAAATGCCACTACACGTGTGCCTACACTTAATGTAGAGATTGAATGACGAGCGGGCACTTGAGCGGGGTGTTCTGCGTACACGCGCACATTCGTAATGGTTGATCGTCAAGCAAAAACGTTATTGCCCATAAATCACATAAAATTTGGGATAATTTCAAATAAAAGTAGAAACCTTATTTACTCGTATTTTCAAAAACTTCAAGAACGGTACATCATTATTTATATATTTGAAATAAGTTTAAAGTTTGGCTACGCTTTGAAAAATAACCATGTATATAAGTATTGTGAGTCGCAGTAACTCTAAATAAGTAAATTGCTCAAATATTCATGAGCCTGGTCATTTAGTCACCTCTAAAATGTAAATGTCAGTACTCTATAAACAAAATAAGGTATGCAAAGTTTGTTCCACGTAAATAGCAAGCCGCCAAATTACGAGCTAGAATATATATTATAAATAATGAAGTAAACAAGTTTAACTTTAGTAACGAATAAATTAATCGTAACGATAGTGTTGTTTTTAATACAAATATTTATGTAATATATATATAAAATATTATATTAACCTTCTTGCATGGTAGTAGAATCGAACTCTATAGTCCAAAGTTTTTCTTCGCTTTCTTCACCTTTTTTCTTAACGTTACCCTAGGATGCGCTAGGATTTTCTCCTGTATCATGGAGGCAGTATAAAAACATAAATTGCACAAGTACACACATCTAGACCCGGAACAATTATTTGTAGACCATACAAATACTTATTCCGATCGGTTTTGATTCTACGGCCCTTATCGCCGCAACTAAATGCTAAGCCACTGCGCCACAGAGCCCCCTATGTATTGTCATTTTTTTTTATAGGACAAGGGTGAAAAACAAGCACACAGTCCACCTGATAATAAGTGGTTGTTGCGGCCCATAGACATCTACATTTATCCTCGTTTGCGAATCAAAATGCAGATGCGTTGTCACCCGTAAGGACTAAAATGAAATGCCTCATTCCCAGTAAAAGGGCCTCCAGCCACCTGCACTCACCAAGCGAAACGTAGAGGTAAACCTCTACTTCACGCTGGTATTCTGTGAGGTCGTGGTACCACCCCGGTTCGAGCCGGCCCATCCGTGCGACAGCAAAAGCTGCCGCGTGACTCTACCACTGTTAAAGCACTATGTAATTGTCATTTTATATAGTTTTCTTGCCTGAAAAGTTATTAAAGTTTGTTATACTACTAAAAAGTACATGATTGATAATAACCCCCGGGAATGAGGTTATCGCTACCATGCTGTTTCCAAATGTCAATTTCTTTTTTATAGAATAAGGGTGACTAACGAGCACACTATCCACCTAATGGTAAGTGGATGTTGTGGCCTATAGACATTAGACATCTACATTTATCCTCGATTAAGAAACAAAATCCCTCTCTTAATTGTACAATACATTATATTTTATATTCTTGTTTAAAAAAAAGCCTCACTGGGTTTCTTCTCTCGACAGAGGTTTTTCCGAACCAGTGGTAAAAGCATAAATGACTTTCATTTTGTATTCTTATAACTTAATCGTGATTTGATCGTTGGGGTGAATAATGATGGTGGCTGCATCTTCCTGATAACAACTCTGGAAAATATCCCCTCTTATGAGGCCTATGTCTTGCAGTGGACTTTGGATAGCCTGCTGTGAATGAATGAATTGTTTTTATGCGATTAAAATTTTTATTTAATGTATTCGGTGACCTTTTTATAGAATGGGGGTGACAAACGAGCACACAGTCCACCTGATGGTAAGTGGATGCTGTGGCCCATAGACATCTACATTTATCTTCGATTAAGAATTAAAATGCAGATGCGATGTCACCCCTGAGGACTACGATGGAATGCCTCGTTTCTAGTTAAAAGGGTATCCGATTCTCTACACTCACCATATGAAACACTATACGGTGGGATATATATATATATATATCCCACTCCTGAGTACGGGCTTCCTCTCATTTCTGTGAGGGTTTTAAAGCAAGGAAGTGAACACAGCCTTAATGCGTGTTGGCGGACTTCTTGTCTTCGTAATCATTTTTAATTTCTCAGACATGAAACCCCTCACAAGGTTTTGTTTCATTGCCACGCACGTGAAAAATTAACACTTTTATCGGTTCCGACAGGTCGGACCCGAATCGCTAGCGTACTGTGAAATTTACATCGAGCCTTTGCCCCTGAGCTCTTCGCCCCTTCCCGTAGTCGACTTTTATGACACCCACGTGACTAAATGGCGTGATTTTCTATCGCCATGAGGTTTTTTTTTTATTTCAAACAATTTTTAAATTAAGTCATGAATAATACGCTATATAATTAAACTTAAAAAAATAAATTGTAAAGTATAAAATATTTTTTAGGGTGAGGGGGGAAAGATCGAACGGTTTTTGATGAGATGTGTAGTGTTGTGTTTGACGTCTTGTAGAACAGTACATATTAACTTAAGCTAAAATTATATCTATAGTGAATAAAGTACAAAGAGCATATTTTTATGTCATATCGATAAATCCCTGTTATATTTATTAGAAAGCAAAAAATAATAATTAAAATGTTTTGATCGAAAGAAAAAAACATGGGGTAAGATGAAAGGGTGGTGGGGAAAGATCAAAGTAGTTTCTAAAAATTGTTCAAATGAATGTCAGACGATATTGACAGTCAGTAGGCTACAATTTTAATTGTTTTGACACTTGAGAACTGTCTATAATATCAAAATACCTTCAAATAACACAGATAACACAAATTATTTGTTTTTTATATTTCAATCTTGCCACGCCGGGGAAAGATTGAACTAGAGGCTCTCAAACTTTTCACTTTACTTGGATAAGATTATACAGAAAATGAAAGATATCAATTATATAAAATCTTTTATTGTTAATGCCAAGATAATTTTAAACACAATTACGTACATGCACCTATTACCATTTTCGTCAACAAAATATGTAGCGCAAAACGTAAAAAATTAAATATTTCAAAATTTCAAAAACAAAACAACATTTTTTTCAGATACATTTTGAGAACATGAGACCATTAGTATGGCTTTTGAAAACGGGGCAAGATGGAAACTTTTATATGTTTATCTTACCCCGTCAAATATTGGCGGGTAAAGACGGAATGTTACAATAAATCCTAAAATACAAAAAGTTAAAGCGATATTTATACATAGCAACATAGCTACCAATTAAAAATAATAAGTATGTATACAAATAAAAAAACTCGTACCTACCTCGTAAATGAAGAGTTACACGACACGGGGTAAGATTAAAACACCCGACTTGCTCGCGTAAAATTCACAGCGTAGATATTACCTTATAACACACAACCTATCCCTCAAAACGACAAGTGCCGATTGAGGTGTGAGACGTTACAAAATGGCGGTCTTATTCTCACTCACCCTACATCACATAATTTAACTAGCCGGCCAGACGGACGTTGTTCTGCCCTCTCCGACGACCCTTTGACTTACAAAAAAAATTTCTTAAATGCCTTTTAAAAAACATTGAGGATCACTTATCGGGATAAAAAATTATCCTATGTCTCAATTTTGCACACTGTACACAGTGTAAAAAATTTTATTGAAATCAGTTCAGTAGTTTGTGAGTTCATCGCGGACACACAATGTGACACGTAATGTTTATATATAAAGATATCCTTTTTTAAATTATAATTATTTGACCCTTTTCAGTATCACAATTCACAACCTCAATTAGTAACTAGAATGTTGTCTATGGTTACATGAACATCTTCAGAACGATTTATGTAATATGGTTTAAGGATGGAATTTTGTTTTCCTATTTATTTTATAGAATAACAGTAACGAGCACACAGGTCACCTGATGGTAAGTGGATCTATGACCCATGGACATCTACATTTGTCCTCCATTAGTTTACTATCTACATTCCTTGAGGACTAAGATGGAATGCCTTGTATCCAGTAAAAAGGGTCTTCACTTTACTACACTCACCACACGTAACATTGAGCTGCTATTTCACGCTGGTACTCTGTGAGAGCGTGATCTTCCCCTGGTCATGCCGACCCGTTCTTGCTACACGCATAATATAGCTGCAGCATAGTTATACCACCTTGTAAAATGGGAATGGAATTTAAATGGGACCACCTCTAAACTATAGTAGTCTATTAAATAAGAAAACAATCATTTAAATCTACTCATTATAGACAAAAGCACAAAATATTACATGTATATTATAAAAAGATACAATCAAATTGAATACCTACCTCCACCTTTTTACAATCCGCTAATAAGAAATAAAAGAGCCGTGTGCCGGGGAATTAGCTGTCGCCTTTAATTTCACAGTTCGTGAACAATTGGAATTTGATCTCGGGCGGCACTAATAAAACTGTTAATTACAATTTTAAGTGCTGGTTCACTACTTGTTCGGAGGTGAAGGAACTTTGCCAGTGAAATTAAAAATATTTTTACATATAATAAGGGTGACAAACGAGCACGCAGTCCACCTGATGGTAAGTGGATGCTGTGGCCCATAGATACCTACATTTATCCTCCATTAGGAGGAAATGCGAGAGGTCTTATCTCCATAAAAACGCTCTTGCCTGTTTTCTTTCCAGTGTATGACCTTATAACAATGAGTTTTTACACTAAAATAAAATATCAACCTCTTCTATGTCCCTATGTTTTTCTTTTTGGTGATACATTATCTTTATAAGCACTAGAACCCTTACAAAATGCTCAAAATTGTCTATTTAGACCGCTGTCAACAGAGGCCTACTGCTCAAATTGGTATGGCTGATACTGAAAAAAGAAAAACATAAGAAATTTATAAAATATCTTATAATAAGTTCCAATATATTTTCAATGATATCGATATTATTGCATTACGACATACATCTTTCAAGAAATCAGTCATTGATAGGCTTGGCTTAGTATCACATAAAAAATGATTTTATTTTCTTCCTGTATATCGCATACCTGGTTGTAGATTCATGTACCAGCCAAACACGTCCCTGAACCCAAGGTTGCAGCTGCTGTAGGGCAGCCAGGCTTGTGGTGCCTTGTCTATTTGGCACAGCCTAGACATCCACCTCTGATTTTTCACATAACTCATTGAAATCACACGCACTAACACATACACACCTACCTCCACTCTTACACACACACACACACACACACACAACCACACGCACACACACACACACACAGGCGCGCGCGCACACGTACACGCGCACACGCACACGCACACACACACACACACGCACACACACACGCACACACACACGTACACACACACGCACGCACACGCGCACACACGCGCGCGCGCGCACACACACACACATAATACATATACACACATGTACCTATTAATAATGTTTATTAGTTACTTTATGATTTCTTAACTAGTTAACTAACACTTGTTATAATGTAAGATGAGCTCCACTTTAACACTAAGATTATATGTATAATGAGACCAGCGCTGTTGGATTCATAATGATAATTACATTTCTTTGTTTTGATATTTTATATATATTTAATTGTGAATCTGTTTGTGGTTCTTTAAATAAATGAAAAAAAAAGATTGGAGGAGGAAATGGTAGAGAGCCAAACCTCGAATTATGCCTTCTTACTTAGGCTAATCAGTCGGATCTGCAGTTGTTCTTATCAGACATCGAGCGCTCGCAAAGCGACAGCGATAGGTTCTTCAAATACCTATTTTCAATTCTCTCAGCCCGCATTTCCTCTTGAAGAATCAAAATACAGATGCGTTACCGCCCGTAAGAACTAAGATGAAAAGCCTTGTTTTCAGTAAAAATGATCAAAAAGAAAAAAAGATATTTCGAAGACACTATATTTTGTTGCCTCGTTGATCTAGTGATCGTAAACGCGATTACTCGTATACTCTTATGGTACGGCCACACTACCTTACCGTCTACCGTCCGGTTACCGCAATAGTTATGACATTAAATTACTGCCTAAGTTACCGCGTGAAGTAATGTTCAAACAACTTCAAACAAAGAAGGCCACCGATGACTTGTCACCTAATTATACTGGCTCTATCTACCCTGCAGGCCGTGCTTCCACTGCTGCTGGGCTACGGAAATAAGCAAGATATTGGTACCTACCCAAACGAACTCCTACACAGAAGGGCATCCTAACACATGCTTTAGCCGTAAGAAAAGTCCTACCACATAAAATAGTATTTTCTGCCGACTTCCAAGAAGGAGACGGCACTCAATTCGACTGTATGTTTTTTTCTTTTTTTATGTGTGTTACCTCATAACTTTTTACTGGGTGAACCGATTTCGATGATTCTTTTTTCATTTGAAAGCTGGTACGTCTCGTGTGGTCCCATATGAATTTGATTAAGGCCAGACCAATAGTTTTTGAGTAATTCTTAATAACTTATATTGAAGTCGGTTTTAAATTATATTATAAGTAAAGAGGTATGTTATCTATCTAGCATTATTTAAACCGGCCTGACTGCTAGCGGCTAAACTCCAAGCTCGCACTTTCTGTGACTTTACGATACTTTAGTAAGTTTCATTGCCTTTATCGTAACAGTGAAGTGCCAGTACAATTTTCCACTTGAAATCTTCCCTCCTTTACGATGCTTACTTACTCAATTGAGTTTTACAATTTGAAATTGTACTGAATATCCAACCAGCAACTTGGTCTTTACTTTGAAAAATACATCGTTTGTGTTTGAGATTATTGGATAATAAGAAAAAATATAAGCCAAATAGAATTATCATTGAAACCACAGTTAAAGTATTCTATTTCGTTAAAAAAAACTGTAAAATAGGTTTACTACCTCTAAAATATCATCTCAAAATGCATTAAAATGGAAACACAGTTGAAATAATTACCTCTTCATTTTAAAGAGTTTTCAAAACAAGTAAAGATATTTATATTTTTATCTCTAGCATATTATATTTTAGTGTTACGTACACACTGACCTCTATATTATATACAAGTACGCTGGACTGGCTATACGGCTATACTCTACAAAATGTTTTTGCCAATTTGAAGCGCCGCCGTTGTTCGTACCGGGAACTAAAATTGACATAATATGCCAAAGTTGTAATATATAAGTCAATGGTTGTGTTGTTTAAATCGTATCTCTGTATTTTAAACTTTTGAACGTAAAAATGCAAGGATTTAGTGTAGTTCTAATATTTTTGATTTTAGATAAATAATAAGAATTATTTTTAGTAATAACGAGTGTGCGTAATTTGTGAAACTGTTTACAAAAGGAAAGTGAGATAACATCCCACAAGTAAGTGAATTTACAGTTTATTTAAAAAAAACCTGTTTGATAATATAGATACTCAAAAATTTGTTACTAATATTAAAATCGTAATTAGCAACATTTTTGGCTTTATATTACTGAATTTTGATAAACAATAAAATTCAATAGCGTTGTCGAGTTCCTTGTATATAATACTTATCGACGTTCTTTTCTACCCATATCTGTTAACAACCAAAGTTGCCGACAACAGATATTTGTCAAATATTACTGTTGTTATCGATTACTGACCTCTATATATGGACTGGCTATACACGATACATAATGAGGCGAATTGATTATCGCCATTTTGGCACTGACAGCAGAAGTGAATGTCCAAGGAACTAATAATAGAGATAAGACAGTGTGACAAAACATATCGATAAAAATTCTATACCCATCCACGGCCCCACCAGCGCCAGCCGCTCAATAGCAGCCCCTCCTTAGTTGAGGACTTCTCCTCCCCCTTTTCTTCTCAGATAAGGCACCAAGTGGTATAGTCCGCTAAAGTCGCGGAGGATAGTCGAGTGGCGCATTGCTGCAGTGATATAGGGAGAGGACTCTCCTCTAGCCGCAGCCCACTATCACATATCGAGGGCTCGACAAGTATTTCTCACCTTAACTCACGCGGGCTCACCAAGGACATTAATAATTCTGCAGTCTCATTATAAATTTATTCCCTTGATATAATAAATTGGTCATATATCTTGTAAACACAAAGTCATCATCAGGTGACCTTTCTACTTGGCTTTGAGTCTGGGGTAAAATAAGGGGGGTAAAGAAATAAAAAAAAATATTCGAAATATATAATACTTACTGGTAATGTACTTACTATACTTAGTACCAGAAAATATGGTGGGTATACTGCATTTTTTTCAAAGTGGTGCATTTCTCATGTCTAATTAATAAACATTTGATTACTATCTGTTGTCAGCGACTTTGATTGTGAACAGATATGGGTAGGAAAGAACATCGATAAGTATTATAGACAAAGAACTCGACAACCCTATTGAATTTTATTGTTTATCAAAACTCCGTAATATAAAGCCAAATATGTTGGTAATTACGATCTTAAGATTAGTAATAAATTTTTAAGTACCTATATTATCAAATAGTTTTAATTTATTTAATATTAGCTGTAAATCAACTTACTTGTGGAATGTTATAGCAACTTTCCTTATGGTAACGAGTTTTATATATTACGCACAATCTCACTATTACTAAAAATAATTCTAATGATGTAACTAAAATCAAACAAATCAAACTTAATACTTTCATTTTTAGTTTAAAAGTTCAAAATAGGAATGGTCGATGATCATCGATGTTCGATGATCATCGATGTTCGATGATCATCGATGTCAAGAATGAAAACATCGATGTTTTAACATCGAAGTTGCCACATGTCAAACATCGAAACATCGATGTTATTAAACCCATAATCGATTATTGGGTACTTGCGAATCCGCGAAATCAATATCAACTAAATCTTGCATCTCCTCTAAAATATTTAAAATTTTGAATAATTCAGAATGCTTGAACGCATCGATAACCTAAAAATATATCATTATGGGGTATCAAATTTAACTGTCAAGTATCAACTGTAATGTCGCAGTTGTCACTGATTTCGTTTGTTATTGGTGTCGTCGTTGGTTATCTGTTTCTTTATCAGTTGTTTAAAAAAAATCCGATGGTTGATCTTAAACACGATCCAATGCCGGTTTAGAACAATGTTATCGGTTCTACCTATCTGAAATTAAAAAGAAAACTTGCAGTGAGATATTTGACCACAATCGCTACATCAGCGCCATCTGAGCGGTTATCCACCGACTTCAAAATGGAGGAGGTACTCAATTCCACTGTATGTTCTTTTTTTAATGTGTGTTACCTCATAACTTTTTTCTGGCTGAAGCGATTGCGTTGATTCTTTTTTATTTGAAATTTGGTGCTTCACATGTGGGCCCATATAAATTAGACCCATATAAGTCTGACCAATAGTTTTTGAGTTATCCTTAAGTCAGTTGTACAACATTTTATTTTTAAATTATTTTCAATAGCTGGCTCAACTCTTTATCAACAACGAAACATATTGAAAGGTACTTCTTTGTCAAAACTACTATTTCTTCAATCAATCTGCGAAAATATTCGACAATATAACAAGTGAATTAGATATTTGTTAACTTCTTCCAATTTTCTTAATTACTGTGTTATACTACATTGTTTATTCATTTCTTTTATTTAATTAATTATGAAACATAAACAACATGACAATTTTTTTATTCATGTAATTCTAACCTATTAAATACATGTGCAAAAAAACATCGATAATGGCCAACATCGGTGTTTTGAGCAGTATAAACATCGACCATCGATGTTGAGCTGTCGATGTCAACATCGATGTCATCATCGATGTTTCTACAATATCGACCATCCCTAGTTCAAAATACAAAGATACGATTTAAATAACACAACAGACTTTGGCATATTATGTCAATTTTAGTTCCTAGTAAGGACAATGAGGGCGCTTCAAATCGGCAGAAGCATTTTGTATGGTACAGCCAGTCTAGCGTACTTGTATATATAGAGGTCAGTGTTATCGATTCACAAACCCTAGAGTAAGAATAGCCAGTATTGGCTACTCCACGTTTTTATTGAAAAAACGCAAACGAAGTTAACTGAGAGAAAAACCAACGAGTAAAATTATTCGAGGGTAAGTTACTCAGGTGTAATATGGTATTTGGTCGAAACCACCCTTAATACCATATTTTTAATAATATGGTATTTTTAATGTCATTTTGTCCCGTCACGGTTCTTTGAACGATGTCCTCAGAAAAGGTCGTGTCTTTATAAATGTTCCCTCGGTTTTAGAGCTTTGTAGAATATTTAGAGACGATGACAGGAGATCCAACGGTATGACTTTGGATGCTTGGGAGAGAGATAAAGCTTTAGTGTGGGATACTACTTGCAAAGACACTTTGGCAGCCCGTCATCTCAGTGTTACCTCGTTTGAAGCAGAGGCGACATCATAGGCAACTGAACTAAGTGAGTAGCCCAAATATGAGTATCTGAGAGATAAGTAGGTACATATTTATGCCACTTGATGTAGAGGCTATCCATCCGTGAGATCCACATGCAGTGAATTTCCTTAAAAAACTATCGGTGACTTATAGCCAGTCAGATAGTTTTTTAGTGCATTTTGGCTGCTTATTTTCTCGCTCAAAGGCTAAGTATAGCCATTCATAGAGGAAACGCAGCCACCATTCTTGGCACTATACAGCGGGAAGTAAGACTGTATGATAATTTCAGTTTTTAGTTTTTATTTAGTATAGTTTTTTAATATTGTAATTTGAATTTCGAAAATGAAGTTGTTAATAACTGATAACTAAGTAATTGAAAGTTTACATCTTCTAGATGGTACCCGGCACACGTCTTTTCATTTAATGTGATAACTTTATCGTCACCCGGTATATGTTAGTTTATATGAGTTTTCACTATAGCCAGAAACTATACCTTAACCTTTAATAATAATAATATAATTTATTTAGTTCTAAACATAAACACAAATTAACATAGCAAAATAAATTAATGGAATGGAACTAAAATGGCGTCTACTCAGCACAAATGTTACAGAAACCACAAAGTGATAACTATAACGCTGATTTTCAGTAAACGCCAGAGACATAGGTGCAATAAAATAAACTTAGCTAATCACAGGCTCCAACATAAAAATAAAAATACACTCTTATAAATATTACAAATAATAGTAAAAAAAAATGTTAACGTTTAGGGAAAAAAAGGCACAATAATAATAAGCCAACGCAACAAAAAACGTAACAAAAGGCATATGCAAGGCACAAGGCACACAATTAAATTATTTAAAAAGATGCAAAAGTAAAATAAATGGAGAATTAAGCAAGTATTTTAATAATATAAACGCAGTATACTTCATAAGAAAGGTGTGATACATCGACACAGAATTATACTAACTTTGCAAATTTAAAAGATATTCTTTTAGTTTCACTTTAAAAGTGCGAACTGTCCTGCTGCTTTTGATCGGAGGTGGTATATTATTCCAACACTTTGTGGCAGCATACCAAAAGCTACCACGAAACGCAGCCGTTCTGTGTCTTGGGTAAAACAAGCGAACAGTTTCCCCTGAGGAACGTTGCTAGAAACTGAGCTTCTCATATAAGTATTTCGGTTGTTGATTTTGTAATATTTTATACAGTAAACAACGTAGTGAACCGATCTACGAGATTTCATGTTAATAAGTTTGCTCTGATTTAAAAACGGTGTCACGTGACCTCTACGAGGGATTCGAAAACAGAACCTAGCGCATGCATTTTGTACTCGTTGTATAACGAGTTTGGTTCGCGCAAGCAAACACTCTCCCATGACAATATCAGCATAATTTAGCTTCGAGAGTATAAGTGACTCACAAAGTTGAACTCTCAATTCTTCACTAAGGTATTGCCGAATATTATATAATATTTTTAATCTGTAAAAACAATTTTTACTGTATGGGTAACATGATTTTCAAACCTTAGTCTACTATCCATAATTTTACCTTAAGTTACGAACTTCAGATATCTGTTCAATATAGTTGCCACCAACAACAATTTTAGGCTTATGAGCATTCGTTCGTTCTATTAATTTCTTTGACCCCAAAATTATGAACTTGGTTTTATTCGAATTTAAGATGAGTTCATTATTATTCGCCCATTCAGCGATCATGCTTAAATCCTGGTTTAGTTTGTTAACTGCCTCATTTGTATCATCTGGCCTAAATGATATGTAGACTTGAAGGTCGTCGGCATATAAATGATACTGGCAATATTTAAAACAGCCCGTAATATCGGCACTGTAGAGAATAAACAGTAAAGGGCCTAGAATAGACCCTTGTGGAACGCCACGGGTAACAGGAGACGCAACAGAAAAAATGTTGGTACCAGTTTCATTTCGAAGTCTGACTCGCTGTTTACGACCATTTAAATAACTTTCAAACCACTTTAATGCGTTACAGTCAAAACCATAATACATCAACTTCGACAGAAGTAAAGTAGTATCTATTGTATCAAATGCACGCGAAAAGTCCAGCAGTGTCAAAATTGTAGCCTCTCCTTTATCCTGCGCTGTTAAAATATCATCGACCACACTCAATAGCGCTGTAACCGTGCATAGTCCAGCCCTAAAACCTGATTGTTTTAGAGGTAAAATATTATTCTGGTTTAGATATTCCATTAATTGCATATAAACCACCTTTTCAGCGATTTTAGATAAAAGAGGCAGTATACTTATAGGTCGAAGATGATTTAGTTCTACAGAATGATTATTTTTTGGTATTGGACTTATTACTGCTTCCTTCCAGATGTCTGGGAAAACTCCTGTCCGTATCGATGTATTAATAATGGTGGTTACTCAAAGTCCGTGGCAAAGTTAAGAGAACCATATCTTTAGTAACACCATCTACACTCATAGCATTTGTGGTAATATTTTTTTAAATTTCTGATACCAAGTATTCATCCACTAATTATAAAGTAAAAACCGACGAATTGAAACGGTTAGATTCAAAATAGCATAATGTTGAAGGACTTACACTATTGCTTCCTGGTATGTGTAGAAAATGACGATTTATGATGTCAGGATCATTGAAGTTTGATGGCAAATCAATATCTTTATTTTTGAAGTCTACCACATTTTTCTTTATATTTCTCCAAAGTACTTGAGGGTTTTTTGAATTGTTATTAATAAAGTAACGAAAGTAGGCTGTTTTTTCACTCAGTATAGCAGCATTAACAGTACTCTTCAGATCTTTATAATATTTTTTGTCACCTTTGGAATTAATGCCTTTACATTTTGCGTGAGCTTTATCTCTTAGCTTCATCATTTCCTTAATTGTTGGTGTAATCCACGGTTAGCTGTGGCGTTTATGTAAGACGTTCTTATTGGTGCATGAATATCAAAAATATACAATATATACGAATTAAAAGCCGTTACAGAACTGTTTACGTCATCACAAAGCAACTCTTCCCACAGTACAGCATCAACATCAGAATTAAATTTTGGTACTAATTAAATAATAATTAATAAAAAAGCGTGATGACTGAGATCTGGCACATAGCCAATCTGTATATTAAATACATCACAGCTACTGCAAATGAAATCAAGTAAAGTTTCCGAGTGATCAGTAAAATGAGTAGCTTGTGTGACGTACTGCCTCAGACCCATACACAGAAGAAAATCATTGAGCTTTTTTGAATTTGGATCTGAAGGTGCAAGCAAATTAATATTGAAATCTCCTAACAAAACAATGTAGTCATACGCTGAAAATGAACTGACTGTATCAGATAGATTATTTATAAAATTATCAATGTGAAACCAAGGAGGACGATATGCGGTACCTATTGCAAGTTTCAAACCATTAGCTTTAACACTTAACCACATCTGTTCAATAGAGAGCGTACTCGGATGTTCCAGGACGCGAGCGTGGATACCATTTCTAATGTAAAAACCCACACCTCCGCGTGCTCGGATGCTTGCAGGACGAGGTTTGTGACGCAGCTTGTATCCTGGGGGGGAAGGTGCGCGCAGTTCCTCACCTGGCTTCAACCACGTTTCATTTATCGCCATAATATCTACCGCATGACCATCAAAGGAAACCAAAAATTCATCATGACGTGTACATAAAGAACCCGGATTCAGAAAGCCAAGAGATAATTTTTTTTTTCTTTGAAATCGTGCTGCTTTTCTCTATATTCATAAAAAATATAGGTACTTATAAAAACAATAAAAATCAAACTTCGTATTATTATTTTAATAACTTTACAGAGCAGTAATAAAGTAAACATTTTTACGTAACTTTAAAAATATGTAAAATATGTTCAATACAATAATCGTGTACTTAAAATTAATATGCATGGCAGTCTCTAATTCTTTTGGTCTAATCGTAACAAAAAGATATAATCTAATATTGTAATGCAAAAAAAGAACTTGTAAAGCTACTATTATCTTACGTAACTTAACCAACTTACCTTTTTTACGTGTACGTCTTCGCTTGCGAATTAAAATGCAGATATACGTTAACAGTCGTGATGACTAAGATAGAATGCCTCTTTTCCAGTAAAATAGGTCTCCGGTTCTCTACACTCACCATACGAAACACAGCAGCATTAAGCTGCTATTTTACGCTGGTATTCTGTGAGAGCGTGGTCCTTCCACGGTCGAGCCGACCCATTCGTGCTACCACTATAAGTACTATTAATATAGCTGCAGCATGGTTCTAGAAGGTATAAAATGGCTTCATCCACTTAGAGAGGATTGGCTCCCGTGGGTATCGTAAGGGGCGACAGAGGGAACTGAATCCTAACCGAACACTTTAACGAAAGCATTTATTGCCATTTCTTTCATTAATAATATGTACCCTCTCCAAATTCGAAGTCGTGTCCCGTATAAGATATTTTAATTTGTTTCTTACTTACATAACAAGATAATAACTATTATCTAAGTACATAAAGCTGATTTATTAAATTTAAAACGTATTTTGAATTATATAAAATGAGACTTTATATTATTAATGACAATTTCAATTATAATGGTACATCCGTGTTAGTTTTTTTTTTAGTATAATAGCCATTTTATAATTTATTTTTAGCGTTACCCTTTAACAAATCCAACCCCATACTAATGGCATCCATAGCTGTACCGGGAGAACACATCACACCGTATCCTCCGTGCCCATAGCAGTGGACTACCTTCACGCCATTGATGAGCTCAGGTTCGACGCGTACGGGAACTCTGTGAGGCCGCAGCCCAACTTTATGTGCAACAATTTCCGCTTTTTTCAGCGCTGGCAACATATCGCAACATCGCTCCATTATGGCGGCGGCATCATATTTACACACGTTCAAGTTGTAGCTGTCGTACTGTCTTACACCGCCCAATGTTGCGATGCCATCAAACCCGGGAATAATATATGTGTCATAATCACCATAAAAAGCAGTTTTTAACCAAGGTGCCCTAACTTTAATAACCTGTCCGCGCATCGGAACTAAGCTGTGATCATTACACAAAAATTTTGCGCCAATACCTGTACAGTTAAAAACTAAATCGTATTTCTCAGGTAGCGATGCGAAGCTTTCAATTTTGCCGACAACAATTTTTCCACCTTTTTCGATAAATTTTCGTTCCATCCACGGTAAATATCTTTCACATCCGATTTTAACTGTTGAAAAATACGACCCGTATTTCCATCCATCACCGCAAAGTGCAAGTTCATTCTTATCTACAGCTCTATAAATGGGCACCAAATCTTCAATCAGATGATTTCTAGTTACGTTATAATGAGTTTTAGAAAATATGTAACTAGAGAACGCCATAAGACCCGCTTGGGGTGCTTCTGAGGACTTCAGAATTTCTTGCCAATAATACCAAGAGTTATTGATCCATTTTTTGGTGGCTTTATCTGTGGGACCCATAAAACTAGTCCCTGGTCTAAAAATACCAGCAGCGACAGCACTAGTCGTATCATCTTTAAAAGAGTCTGCAATAATAGTTATATTACAATGCCGAAGTTCATCTTGTAACAACTTAGCCACAGTCATTCCAACCACACCCGCCCCAAGGACTGCGATGTTTGGTGTATCAGCCATTACCTTAAACAAGGAATTGCGGTTACAATACTATGCGTTAATGACAGAAAAGCAGTATAGTAGCCATATATGTCATCTAGGCATAACATAATTAATCAGCAAAGAAAACCTACTTTGAAGTTGTTTTATGGTATTGGAGTGACAAACGAACGCACAGCCCAACATCTATACGTATCCTCGATTAAGAATCAAAATGCTGATGCGTTGTCATCCATGAGCACTAAGATGTAATGCCTCGCACACCATACGAAATACCGCAGCAGCTACTATGCCACACTGGTATTCTGTGAGAGCTTGGTCTTTCCTCGGTTGAGCCGACCCATTCGTGCTACATCCATAATATAGCTGCAGCGTGGCTCTACCGTGTACAAAATTGATTGATCATTCAAATCATCAATTCATCATCATGTGGTTGTTCGTTTTAATTTTTACGCTTTTAAAATGGAGTTTTTATGAAATGATATTATCTTTGATCTTATTGTATAATTTATAATTAGACTTGTTATAAAAGCTAAGACTTCTTTTAAAAATTTTACTCACAATTTTTTTACCGCTAAAAGAAATTTGACGCTCTATTAGATGAGCAGAAAATGAAATAGGTCCTAAATTAACGCCTAATTAACGCTCGACGGCTCCGTGGCGCAGTGGCTTAGCAATGAGTTGCTGCGCTGGGGGCCGCGGGTTCGAATCCCGCACGGAACAAGTATTTGTATGACCTACAAATAATTGTTCCGGTACTGGATGCTTGTCCTTGTGCAATTTGTGTTTGTAAACTGCCTCCACGATACAGGAGAAAATCCTAGTGTTTTCTAAAAAAAAAAATTATGACGCTGCCGACCATAAATTGCCAGTTAAAAAGTCATAAGTTTGAATTCAGTAATAAGTGTAATCCATGTTTGCCCTTTCCGCTAAATGTTTTCCTTTATTAAATGGGCTTTATAAAACACATCTTGTTGTGAACTAAAATAAAAGTACAGTTTCTAAGTAAAATAAATAATATAATTATATTACGCATGCCATAGTTGTGGATACCGACTGGTAGACATTATTTGATAGATCGGATTTTAAAAAAAATACGTGAATGTCGTGTAACACTCGGTGGGAACCAAGTTCCTTTCATAGTATATTATAATTAATAAACGTATTATATTATTGATCAACAAATATAAATAAATTAACTACTAGCGTCTATTAAAATGAAGCGTCATTTAAAATAATATTTTTATGGCAAGATAAGAGAAAGTGCGAGGTAAATGGATATTATTCCATCTCGCTCGCGCGAAAGGGTCGTGACGGAAAAATCTAACACTTTTTCTCGCTTAGCCCCCATCCGCCAAATTCTTACAGTGTGATAAGACACTTCATTCCAAAAAAAAACGTACACTTTGAGATACTGGCAATGTATGAGTAACAATTTTAGTATATTTTAAGCAAAATTTTTGACTCTATTATCGGCAAAATTAACTATGCAGGTAATTGGTGCATATAAATTTAATAATTTTATACATACGTACGTTAAAATTATAAGTTATTTTCCAGTTGTATCATCGTTGCCTGCATTGTAATCATTGTTAGTTGTGATAATTGCCGTATATAAAAAGGTTCTAAAAATACCAGTACAGGACCTTTAATGAGCTTGAAAATAAAAACGTAACAACAATAAATCTACTTACACTTTGTAACTCGTCAATCAATACCTAAATGTTTACAATTTAACCTCGTAAATACAGTAACTACAAAAAATGTATGATATCACTGCTGGTGCAGCGTGACATAACACAACGCTACGCTCCTCTTGACACCAAACCACTCAATAATCCTTTATTTTGACTAAAGAACAAATCAAGATATAAATGACACATAATAAATAAAAATAAACCTGCGTAACAACTAATGTCACATTGATAAAAAGATGACCCCATTTTATCAATGTGGCAACAAATATGTTGAAACTGCATTAATGCAATTACTTACATTATGATATGAACGTGTTTACATATTAAATGTTTGATTATTTTAGTAGAACTTGGCCAAAACAATTAGGCGCATGACAGGAATGCGGTTTCAGCGTCCGCACCCTGCTTCTATCCCCGCCACAGAGTACTTTTATATATACTGAAAATCCCCGCGCTTCTAGTGACCAATCACCGTTCCAGTGTTCCCTCCCTAGTTCTAATGTCGTCTTAGCTGTCATGCGCTTATTGTTTTGCTCACGTAGTAAATACATTATTCTTGCCAATCCACGACCTCAGTGATAATTGGCGAAACATTTTTTATTACAATTGTACATTTAAAGTTGGTGGGATTAGTGCCCAGTGGCAATGGGCCGGCCATATAACCGCAAGAACCAACAACCGATGAAAGTTTCTCAGACGTATCGGTAAGCGAAGGGTTGCCTGGTAAGAAGTGCAGAAACACGAGGAATGCAAGTGGCTCAGGACCGTGTTTTGTGGCAAGCCTTTGGAAAGGCGTAAATTCAGCAATGTACCTACTTGCGATGACTTTCTGGTCGATTTGGATACCTTCTTGTTAAAAACTTGATTTACTCTAAACTGCCACTAAATATGGTCTGCCAGTTGAAGAGAAATCGAAGACCTACTAGTGATGGATCAACTCGACTTACTAATTCGAATTAACTTGAATTGTGTTCAGTGTTCAGTTCGAGTAAACTTGAGTCGGTTACTCTCGGTCCCACCGCTGGACACACACTCCTCTCATTTATAAAATTATTTTTAGAGGAGGGAACACGTTTATCAAATGCGTATTGGCGCTTTTCACAAATTCTCTAAATATTTATAATTTCTTAGTCATGCTTCACGGTGTTGGCCTTACCGCAAAGCACGGTAAATCAGCATTAAAAGTTAAAGTAGATGCCGATGAGGAACGAACTCAGTTTGTTCTCGTCTTGTATAAATTATGTCTGTGATTCGCGTACTATTAATAAATAGCTCTTTTCCACCAAGCTAAAACAACATGACCGCGGTCCTCATAGACATCAGATATAAAGTGAAAAAATCACAAATCATCAACAAAACTGATAATCTAATTCATTTCAGACAGTGGTCAGCGTTTTATATGCGATAATTATCTACAAGTAACTAAATTATCACTCAACACTTTTTATAATAGCAGACAAGTGGTAAAATTAAAAATTTTGAACAACCGACTTCAATATAAATAAAATGAGAACATCATCAATATAGTCGAAGTCAATTAAATACGCATTATTAAGGATAACTCAAAAACTATTGATCAGATCTTGATCTTTATATGGGACCACATGAGAAGTGTCAGCTTTCAAATATAAAACATCATCAAAATCGGTTCACCTAGAAAAAAGTTCTGAGGTAACACACATAAAAAAAATCAGTCGAATTGAGTACCTCCTCCTTTCTTGAAGTCGGTTAAAACGAGCCTGTCAGCAATATTTCGTCTTAAAGCTTCTTTTGCTGTTAAGGAATCTACAGTTTAAGAATTTGGATAAATGTCATACTCTTTCTATTTTGCAATTAATCAACGATACCATAGCATTAAAATACTCTACAATGGGAGGGGTTCAGCTGCAGTAGGTATACTTTACGGACTGTGGAAAAGAACATATAAAAGAAAATATATTAACAAACAATAAGGTTTCCTTCCCTCAATCTCTTATGACCGATACGGCATCCTGTTCTTTGTTTTGGATAGCGTTCAGTAAACAAACCCTAAAAATAAATTACTTTAAATTTCACACACAATATTCAAACAGCAAAATTCAAATGAAAACGTAACATTAACCTTTTTTATTTTATTTTCAGAGCCCCGACCACTGCGTAAGAATTACAACCAGCTTTCATCAAATGAGAAATTCAACAACAGACCATCAGAAGATATACATATCGAAGAAGCCGAAGTAGACTCTGATGCGAGTAGCACTGACTTGGATGAACGAGACACGCGCGGCGTGTGCCCGCCCTGTGCGCATGACCGATACAATAATAACGTACGTCGACATGCACACGACGACTTCAGTGACGACACTGATTACGGTACGCATTTAGAATAAAGTTATTTATCATTTCTATATATTCATAATATATTAATTTCCAAGTTCATAGCAGAAGCACAGAGTAAATAATGATACTACGTAGCAGAAGTCAGACACAGACACAAGTACAGAAGTAAACCATATTTTCACGTGTATGCATGGCTATTTATATATTGTGATATTTAATCCAAAAGCGACATTGAAATGTATTAATTTTCATAGTCAAAAAAATAATTGATAAAATAATAATATATACATATTATTATCCTTGATGTTAAATCGGTTACAGACTGGTACAGTGATGCATACGATCACTAATCTACCAGTCTACCATGCCAGTTTGTAGTGATTGTATCATAACCTTCCGCCATTGAATATTTTTAGCAAATTTTTGTATATATTCAGAATTTCTTGCTAGCATTTTTATATTCACAAAGGCAACTTAGAGGGACTTTTGGGAACTTAACCTCCTTCAGATTATTCCTTTATTTATTTGTAACGTAAAAGTAATGCGATTTTTTGATTATTAAGTGTCTACGCACGTGAAGTATTAGTGGAAATGACGAAACAAGTGCTCCGATGTTGATATAAATCTCAAATATTATATTGTCGTGATCGACTGTCTGCTGGCTTAAGCTGCCGATTAAATCTCGAAAAAAATATGCAATGTGATACATCAGCATATTGTGTGGAAGTTTTTGAACAATTTATGAATGATAATTTCCTATTACTTCACACTGGCAAAAGTATATGTGTCCATTACCATATAAGGGCTGACAAACGTCATATTAACTGTCAGATTTCAACTGTCATTCTTCAAGTGTGATGAAGAGATGGAAAGAAGAAAAATAAGACCTGGTTCCGGCCTTTACACTTTAAAATTCTATATATTCAAAATAAAAAAGACAAGGCTGTATGGCTTAGTTCCTTTGCCTGCTCTCCAGTGATTAAAAAAAACAAACACATCAAGTGTGATGCAAATGTTATTGTGATTGTGTGTCACATTTTTTGTTTTTATCTTCAATGTATAGTTTTTTCAGAGTCATATCATATTACTTATGAACTATAACATTTCTATAATTGTGTTGATTGTAAACAAAGAAAAGAGAAACGTTTAGATAATCGTAACAATGGCAAATTTAAAATCCGATTTGGATGACTACTTGTTGCAAAACGAGAACCGAAGAAGTTACAAATTTGGATTACCGTCATTCTCAACGCCAAGTTTCTTGTCTCGAAGCAACGATGAATCTCCAACTAGTACTAGTTCCACGAGTACCTGGTTTCAGAGTGTCCAAAAGGAATATTTTACTTTGGTAAGCCTCACAACATTACTTAATTGACTGTTTGTTTTGTTTCGAGAAGTAGAATATAATAGAGGGAGAGGAGAGATAGTGAAAGGATTAAATGTTGTATTCACTCGGTTACAATCACAATGTTTATCTGTTGTTATAGTAAATATGGAATTAATGGAATTAATATAAAATTGTTACAATAAACGGAAAATGCTTAACACTTCAATAACAATTTCTTTTCAGAGTCGGACACAAAGATTCTTGGGCTTTGGTATTTGCTTGTGCCTTGGTATATTATGCTTTATTCTTTCATTCCTATATATACCACTTTTATTACTAAAAGCCAGAAAATTTGCATTACTATTTACTCTAGGGAGTTTGTTCTTAATTTTCAGGTATGTTTTATTATTAATTATTTTCTTGCATTGTTCATTAAAAATTATATTTAATATTAAAGCTATAGTAGACGCCCAGTAATTCGGCCCCTAGCTGAGTTATTTTGATTACAAGTTACTCTTTTTCAAAAAGTTATGGACTACCAAGGGCTGTGGCAGTACTCTATAGTACGACAAATTTGACAATCTGACACCACCTTGCAAAATGTTTGGCGAATTATCGTGGTTCAACTTTATTAGAAGTTTCCTTTAATATTAAAAAATTCTAACTAGATTTTTGGAGATTCTTAGCACCACTATAGCAGGAGTAATGGGGCCGCCAGGGACTGGAGGCCGTCTTTTTGTAACTCTCATCATTGAGGTTATATTGTCATAATTGCCACACGAGCAGGTTGGCAACCACAGTTTTTTTAATTGTTATTTGTTGTTATCAGAAAGATGCTGCTGCCCATCTACTTTCTCAGTTTCCCTTTGTCGCAGTGGGTATTCTTATGCGCCACTACACAGGGACCATGCTCACACAGAATACTAGTGTAAAATAGCAGCTTAATGCTGCTGTGTTTTGTATGGGTAGTGTAGAAAACCAGTGACCCTTTTTACTGGAAACGGCATTTCATCTTGGTCCTCGGGGATGACAGACATTTTCATTTTGATTCTTAATTGAGGATAGATGTAGATGACTATAGACCACAGCATCTACAAGTGGAATGTGTGCTTGTTTCTCACACTTATTCTATAATAATTTACATTTACCTTTACTAATATTGATACTAATAACTAATGCTATGTATTTGTTACAGTTTTAGCTTCCTTTATGGACCATGGTCTCACTTCAAGTCGTTATTCTCCAAGGAGAAAGCCCTGACAACTTCCTTATATAGCTTTACACTAATAGCAACACTTTATTGTGCTTTGCACTTACAAAGCACTCCGCTGACAATAGTCTGTGCAGTGGGACAAGTCTTAGCACTCTTGTGGATGATGATGGGCTCAATACCTGGTGGCTCTTCGGGGATGAGGTTCTTCGGCAATATGTTCAAGTCATCAGTGTCTAATACATTGCCAATATAACGAACAATGAATAACAGTGAAGAATTTTGGATTATGTTTATTAAAAGGAGGTTTCTACATTAAGACAATAAAATTGAAATTATTTAATAAATTTATCTTCAGTATAAATATGATGTAAAAGTTATCAAAGTAAAGTTCTACATATATTATACATTATACCACAGCTTCGTACTGGCCTCCTATCCATTTACATGTGTTAGAGCCACGCTGCAGCAATATTGTGGTTGTAGCTTGAACAGGTCGGCTCAACCGGCGATGGACCATGCTCACACAGAATACCAGCGTAAAATAGCAGTACAATGTTGGTGTGTTTCATATTGTATGAGTGTCGAAACGAAAACGAGGCATTCCACTTTAGTACTCGGGGGTGACAACACATCTGCATTTTTTATTCTTAATTAAGGGTAGACGTAGATGTCTTTGGGTACAGCATCCACTTACCATCAAGTGCTCGTTTGTCATCCTTTTTGTATAAAAAATATCTGAGTGTTATGGAGCAATTAGTGTAACGCGCTTCAGTGCGCGTTCACGGACTTTGCACAGCATGTCTGATATATCTTGAGGAATGAAGAATCTACATGTTTGAGGAATACCTCAGACATGCAGATTTCCTTGCGATGCTTTTCCTTCACGTCCGAGAACACGGTAAATCAACGCTTAAAATTCCAATTAACACGTTCATGCACACACTTCAATATAGTAGCTCTATGTGATTTTGCACATAATTTTTTCATACAAACTAAAGCGACGTCTAATGACGCTGTGCAATAACTGATAATGTTAGTATTGAAATATATTGCGCTGACGTCCTAAGACGTCACTACATTTTCTTTTATAAGAGTCAAAAATGCTTTCATAACTAGAATACTCTGAATCGTCTGTGGTATTATAAGAATTTTCTGATGCAGAATCCGATGTAGATTTAACAACAGAACCGGATCGTAAATTGGAACAAGTACTCTTTTTGACATGCAATAATGACTTTTTGCGCTGTTTGCCCCGCTCAAACTGCGAAACGCCTATGTCGCAGGAGCTGTTGTCATCATTATCACCAATTGGGCCGTAATCAGCATCTGATCCAAACTCTCCATCGTTAACAAAAGGGACTGGTGTGCTTTCCCGGGATGAAGAAAGCTCATAGATTTTCATTGAAGATTCCTTCTTTTTTGGCTCATTTTATATATCTAAAACAAACAAAAAAAATACAAAATATGTATTTTGAACATATTCAGACTTATTACAATAAAGTGAAATGTATTTATATAATATATATATATCGTAGTAAGATAATAAAATACTTACGTTTAGCGTCAATATTCCATGTGAACATAACATTGGAAACGCACTAGCCCCGCGACGCGCACAATTCAACTGATGTAATGAAACTTCTTTTGCGAAACGACGTATAGTGACGTTGTGCGCTAACAAAGTGGGTACTTAGTATCAGGGAGGAACGCCATCTATGAAGCCAAAAAAATCGGTGCGATGTGGCACTACAATTTTGAGAATTCGATATGTTGTGGCACAGTAACCCAACTTTAAAACATTAATGTGGCCAGACACCGTACCATAACGTTGTGCTCAATAAATCGAGCTATTGCTGAACGTAATTATACGTTGTGCCACATCATATCTACAGATATGTGACGTACATATACGTTGTTCGCATGAACATGTTAACAATTTACCCGGGTTCGATCCTCGCCTATAACCCATTCGAACCCGGGTTGCCGGATTATTGTAAAATTACGGCAAACACTGCATGTGAGCTACCACATTAATAAGGCTGATATGTACTTGTGAAAAAAGATAAACCAACAAATCTGAGCACCGGCCTGTCTCTCCAACAGCTATGCATAAATGCACAATCACTATTTGAAAAATATCGTCAAACAATTATCCTATTACTTATGCTACTACTTATCCACTAGCGGAATCCTGTATATAACTAGTGATCGAGCCCGGCTTCGCACGGGTAATTTCTGAATATCGACAACAAACATATGTATTAGTTATTTTGTAATAGCGTTCTCGATTTCGATTAAATTTACAATGTGGCTGCAAAACCTTACCGGGGCGAAAATTCGATCTAGCTAGGTCTCATTTTTCTGAAAAAATTCCCTTTCTCGGTGTTTTCACGCACAAACAACAAACTCGAATTGCCCGCGAAATATAATTGGTAATTTCGCCACAGAGATCATCTTAAGCTTAATAGCTAGAGCGTAAATCTACGAGTGTCACGCCGGAATGCACAAATTCGAATCGTGCAATATGGTAATTTTTTTATTTTTTGTTCTTCAGTATTCTAGCCCACACTGGGCAAACTAAATTATTTTAGACTAATAATTTTTTTTTACTTATTTATAAGCTAGTGGTTGACCACAATCGCACCTGGTGGTAAGTAGTGGTAAATCACACTGTCTTAGAGTCTATTCACTAGTCCCTGACGCCCAGTTTGAATTCAGACACTATTTTTTACAGAAAATCATTGTTTTATCAATATTCACTTAAACCAAAATATTATTTAAAAGATATGTATAAATAATAGGTAATTTTTCACAAGGGTTTCTAGTTAGGTGTTGGTTAAAAAAAACAAAAACATAAACTTATAAAAGTTCGCTGCTAAACAGAGGGCCCTCCGAAGGTATAGCACAAAAAAAGATTACATAGGTGTAGGGATTATTTTTCCTACGGGAAAATAAAAATAGCGGTGGGTTAGTGAATATGAACGCGTTCCTATCTTCACACTAGCGGGACTACAGGCAGAAGACAGTAAATTATGATCGATGAATGTCTATACATTTATTTACACTAGGTTCACATACATAATAATTTTAAAAAAACTTGCTCAAAATTGTTGAACCAAATTGGAGAGTACCTGAATAAATTAAATCTTCGAAACCATGAACGTACACTTATTTACAAATATTATAAAGTGACTTTGATATCACTTTTTAAACAAAATAAAAGATTTATAATATAGTTTATTAGAAATAACTGTTGTGTTCCCTTTTATCTAAAATACCATAATATTTTGTAAAAATAAATTTTTAATTTTATATTATACCTATTCAAGGGAAAAGAAAATCTTTAGAGCTGTTATGTAAATACTATTTAATTACTTACTATTTTGTACTATATTTTATTGTATAATATAATAAATAACTAAGACCCGTAATAGAAGTTTGTTTTATTTTACAAATAAAAACCATTAACCTGTAAAAAATTAAATTAAATAAAACTTCGATACAAAATCTTGCCCGATCGTATTTTCCGATATTCGAATTTTTTTTCGATATTCCGATTCGAGATTCCGAACGCAGCAAGTTCATATAAAATCTATGACCCGCCACACACGTACGTTATTTTTCCGTACGGAATTTCTCCGATTCGAGATTCCGTATGACCGCCTGTGCGTTCGGGATCCCGAACGGAAAAAAGCCGCTCCAAACGCACGGCTTCCATAGATTTTGTACGAGTCGCAACAAACATACGTAAATTCCGTACGGAATGCGCTCAGTGTTCGTCACAGAGTACATTATATATAGGGAAGTGTTCGTCGCACGACCGAAGCAAGTAGGTGTATTTATGTATGTTTTTACATTTAATCTTGTAGGTGTATAGCTTTTCGTAACCTTTCATCTTATTTTATTTAATAATTCGTCGAAAGAATTTACATACATAAATATTTAAAAAATATCTCTGGATAGATAGATCTTCTTACATAGTATTGAATATATTGCAAGCTTAGGGTGATAAGAGGATGCACCTAGTAAGAATGATACAGCAACAATGGAATCGCAATTAGAAAATCGTCGTCATTATTCGCTAACAGAATGTCTAGACTCAATGGCTAACGTCTCTCAACTGACCCTTGTTATTCCGAACGGAAAAAAAGTGTGTGTGTGATGTATTCACGGAATTCCGTATGTATGTGGCGGGCCTAAGAGGCTTATTTACCAACGTGATTATGTCGCCCCGTTTAGAGTATACAAGATAATTATATTATATAATGATTTCTTATATTTACACTACACACACATTCAACACTACACATTAAATAATACTGCTTTTACGGATTCGGATACGGATTCATCATCATTACAGCCTTTCATAAGTCAACTGCTGAACATAGGCCTCCGCCAAGGAATGCCACAAAGCACGGTCCTGAGCCACCTGCATCCATCGACTTCCTGCATGTCTTACCAGGTCGTCACTCCATCTCGTGGGGGGCCGCCCTACACTTCGCCTACCGGTACGAGGCTGCCACTCAAGAACCTTTCTTCCCCATCGGTTGTCGGTTCTTCGAGCTATATGGCCGGCCCACTGCCACTTCAGCTTACTAATCCGTTGGGCTATGTCGGTTACTCTGGTTCTACTGCGGATATACTCATTTTTAAGTTTATCACGCAGAGAAACCTCGAGCATAGCCCTCTCCATAGCTCGCTGAGCGACCTTGAGCTTCCTCATACGGCCAGCAGTGAAGGACCACGTCTCAGGTCCGTAAGTCATCACTGGCAACACGCACTGGTTGTACAATTTCGTTTTGAGGTATGTCTGACGAGAAGATGTGTCGTAGTTTCCAGAACGCTGCCCAGCCGAGTTGAATCCGTCGATTGACCTCTCGGTCGAAGTTTGGCAAATTGTACTCTGCGGACTTCTGTACAATTTGCCGAAGGGTATGTAAGTGGTCTATGGTGCTAAGCCCTTTCGGAAACCGACTTGTTCGGGAGGCTGGAAGTCGTCAAGTCTGCGCGCGAGACGATTCGTAATGACTCTCGAAAACAGCACGTAGACGCGGCTCAGAAGGGAAATCGGTCTGTATTTCTTCAAAAGAGTGTTGTCACCTTTCTCGAAGAACAAGACCACCGCACTTCTCCTCCACGCCTCCGGTGTAATGCCACCATAGAGGACGGAATTAAAGAGCTTCTAAAGGACTTCAAGTACCGGTCTTCCACCCGCTTTCAGAAGCTCCGCTGTAATTCCATCCTCGCCTGGGGCCTTGCCGTTTTTAAGGTGTAGGAGAGCCATTCTAATCTCGCGGAGACTCACGTCCGGGATATCTTCGGAATAGTGTCGGATAAGACTCGCTCTTAGATCGTTACTCACACTTGCGTGTGGCTCCTACGATGACGTGTACAGCTGCCCATAGAACCTCTCAATCTCACTCAAAATCTCAGGTGCCTCGAAAACGTTGCTGCCATACTCGGTCTTCAGCTTTGACAGTTGGCTCTTTCTGGCAGACAGACCTCTGGCAAAGACTTTGGAGTCTTGGTTCCGCTCGATCGCTTCTTTAATACAAGCTGTATTGAAGTTGCGTAAGTCCCGCCGCATGCATTTGGAGATCTGTCTGTTCAGTTGCCTGTATGCTGTCAAATCTGTTGAAGAATGTAGCTTCATCTCCCGTCTAACAGCCTAAGATTGAGAGTGTGATCGGAGAGTTTTTGTGTTCTTCTGCGGCGGGTCTTGCAGAACTTTGCTCCGACCACATGGACAGTTTCCACGAGCTTGTCATTCATATCGTCCACTTTATTGCAGTCTTCTAGGCATTGAAAACGGTTTTGTAACTCTAGCTGAAAGGTTTCGGGACTTTGGAACAGAGCACGAGGGGGACGGAGCGTCGACTTCATTAGACGAGACCTCTCCAACTTAACGTTTAGGTTCAGTGTGCCTCTAACCATTCGGTGATCGCTACCAGTTTTCACCCTCGCGATCACGGAGACATCACTGAACAGTTGTCGTCTGGTCGTCATAATGAAGTCAATCTCATGTTTTGTCGAACCGTCGGGGCTCGTACAGGTCCACTTCCTGTGGGGCCGCCTCTTCATGGAGAAAGAGTCCCTCTTTCTCCATGAAGTCGGCCAGCTGCTGGCCCCTTGGGTTCTGTTGCCCTATTCCAAATTTCCCTACTTTCAACTCACCGTTCTCCATTAACACCGTATATTGGGTTTTGGAGGAATGCATGGCTCTAGAGATATCCTCTTACATTTCCTCCACCTCCTCATCGGGGTATGCCGAGGTTGGTGCGTAAACCTGTATGACCTTCAACGAATACCGTTTGGTGATTCTGAGTATAAGGTACGCAACCCTCGTCGACACACTCTCAATCTTTACAACGTTGTTAACGAGAGACTTGTGGACGATAAATCCGACACCTCCTTGGGACAGATGGTCGCCCTCCCGGTGATAGAGCAAGTTGCCGGATTCGAGGATTACCGTGTCCTCCCCCTCTCTTCGGACTTCGGATAATCCTATAATATGCCAGCGTAACTTGTCTATCTCTTCTTCCAGCTCCACGATCTTCTCGTCAGTCCTCAGGATGCGTGCGTTGTATGTTGCCAGGTCGAGTCGTCTTAGGTGGCAACCGAACCTCCACCGGAGATTCTTAGCACCCCCTGTCCCGCCGTTACCATGGTCGCCACCGTAGCCAGGAATAGCGGGGCCGCCGGGGACTGGGGGCCGTCTCTTCGTAACTTTCATCATGGTGGGGTATATTGCCATAGTTGCCACGCTTGGCGAGCGGGTTGGCAACCGCAGCTTTTTATTGTTTTTTTGCTGTCACCAGGAAGATGCTGCTACCCATCTCCTGCCTGTTTCCCTTTGTCGCCTTTTACGACACCCACGGGAAGATATGGGGTAGTGGATATTCTTAACCGCCACTACACGCCAATATGGATTCTATCGCGTTTAATTAACTTCTTTTTTTTTATTAATTCCCGTCGTCGTTTTTCTATACACAGTGTGACCTATGGTCTTGTTATGCCTCCTCTACACTACTCACGAAGTAACTTTGACGAAGTGCTCGTCGAAGTCCGTGAACCGTCCGAAGAACGTGACCACACACTGTGCTACATCACGAAGAACTCAGTTTTCTGGAGACTCCCGCACCATTAACGTTCAAGAGGCAGCTGCTATAGGTACCTAATTGTGTGAACAGTACAAAGTTAATGCGTTACCTAAATAAACAATTATGTAGAAAGCTACATATTTAATATTTATATATAAAAGAAAACTGTTTATAACTGGCATAAACCGAGTAGTGTAGTGAGACGCTTCGTGTACCTTCAGGGTAGTATAGAGGATATCTAATGTTATACATTAGATTTGATAACCACAAATTCTCGCGAAAGAGCATCGATTCCTGCCAAGAATTATATGTGAGGCTATTGAAATTAAAAAACATCCTAATTTCAATAGAGAGGGAGGCTGGGTACTACCACCTGCTTGGGATAATTAATAAAATTAAAACTAAACCCAAGCAGTAAGTTCATTTTGCGTAGATCGGACCAAAATTAATAATTAAAAAAGCTGTAGGTGCTCTGGGTTAACTCTGACATTGGGACATCAATCACCTCGGTCCCCATTGACCATGGGTGCTGTAAAGTACCCGAAACGTCGAGAATTAATAAAAAATAAGTTAATTAAATGCGATAGAATCCGTAAAAGTAGTTTTACCAATTATATTATACTTACAACCTAGACGAACCTAATCTATTTAACAATCTTGCTTGGTTGGGCAAGGGCTTCTCTAAAATAATATTCCAGATTAAAAAAAACCTTATCAATTTCTTTCAGACGAGGCCCTTACGTGCAACGTGTGCGACCGGTCGTTCTCCACACGACGTCAACTTAGCGACCACCAACAGAAGAAGCGGCACTTTGGGTAAATGTTAACAAAATTTTTCTTTACAAAATATTTATTTCTGATACTAAGGCGAAGTTGATTTTTGGCCCACTTTGACCACTATGACTTTGATCGACCGCACAAATGTGATTATGCCATATAAGTCTACTCTACAATCCGTAAAAGTAGATACTATTAATTAATATACTCCTCCTAACGGACTGGAGAACTTTATTAACGCTTATGTATTATGAACGGAAGCTAGGATTTTTTATAGAAGTGTCAAACGAGCAAACAGTCCACGTGACGGTAAGTAAATGCTATGGCCCAGACACCTACATTGATCCTACATTAAGAAACGATTAGTAGATGCGTCGTCACTCCTGACGACTAAGATGGAATGCCTCGTTATCAATATTAAAAAAGGTCTCCGGTTCTCCGAAGTTTGAATGGGTCGATTCGATCGGGGAAGGACTACGCTCTTATAGAATACCACCGTCAAATAGCAACATAATGCTGTTATGTTTCGTACTTTCGTATGAGTGTAGTTATCTGGAGACCCTTTTCACTTCACACAAATTTTGTTAGTTGTTTTCTTGTTAATTTTTAGCTTTAGGTAATATATGTCCGTCCGTGAAGTCAATATTGGGCTCTATTTGTAAATTCAGCGCTGCTGTCATTTAGTACAACAGCAGTTAGCTGTTACTTCACATAAATTTTCTTTATTATATTTATATCTCGTGTTATTTTTTTCTTCTTTGTAATGTTAAATAGTATTTTTTCTTTCTTTCTGTGTGCTCCTTTGTTCGTTCGTTTTATCATATCACGAGTCCACCGCTGAACATAACCTCCCCATCCCCCATAGATTGCCACAAAGCACCATCTAGAGCCATACGCATCCATCGAGTACCTGCGCTTTTAATCAGGTGATCCCTGCATCTATGTCTTGCGTATGTGAAATATGAGGCCTTCAATTCAGCCAAAATTTGGGGTCGATATATCGAGGCGTAGTAACATTATTTAATCTGTGGTCGAGGTACTGAAGTCTATAGTAATACTACGATGTCTATCTCAGTAC
This sequence comes from Parnassius mnemosyne, assembly GCA_963668995.1. NCBI lineage: Eukaryota > Metazoa > Arthropoda > Insecta > Lepidoptera > Papilionidae > Parnassius > Parnassius mnemosyne. The sequence continues at coordinate 51,331,327 of CAVLGL010000002.1, forward strand.
TATACCAGAGCACGGTTCACTCTAACTCACTATAAAAAAGGAAGTGAAAATTTCCTGGTTTTTCCGTAGTGGCTATTACAACAAACCATGCAACGTAAAGCCTGTCTGAACGTACGGCACACTCCGAACTCACAAACAAGTTGACTATATACTTTCGTTATCATTTCCAGATGCAGTTCCTGCGACAGTCTGTTTCCTTCATTAATGGCCCTGGAACACCACAAAGAGGAGTTCCAGCACTGGAGCGACTCCTCATACTGCTCGCATTCGGACAGTGAAGACAGTGACGAGTGTCACGAGGACCGCCACCGATTACTCTAATGCCACCATCTCATTATTGCCGGGGACAAGCCAACCAAACTTGGGACGTTCGTATGAAGACTTCCTGAGAATTTAGGGACCTGTTTTGGCTTTATTATGGACATAAGCGAAGTCACAGCATAAGTGGCTTTAAGGTTATATTATCATTCAGGAAAGCAACAATGTTGTATTGTGAAAAATACATATTTTATACATGTAGATACATATCATGAAATTTCCTGTATCTGATGTTATGCAATTGTAAACCTCTTTACCTAAATGTCGAAATAATTTACGTTAAAAATTTCGTAATGTACTAGCTGATCCGGCAGACGTGTTTCTGCCCGTTCCGGTAGTGTTCATTAAACATCGATTGATCAAGTATTCGATAGTAATCGATAGTTTCTTATAAGAACATCGATATATCGATAGACTATCGATTGCCTTTGAGCAGGTATCACAAATAAAAATAACAGTAAGTAATTATTGTACTTTTTTATTTGCTCGTCTTTGAGAAATACGCAATTTGTCACTGGCTAGTGTAGAACTGTGAAGGAAATTCACTATCGCCTTTGTCTTCAGCAACTGATTTCTATTAAAATAATTCTAAAAAGAACTTCTACATTTTTTTGGTTGCACTTCATCTTGAACTTGATGTACAGACGCTGATTCCTCTTCCGATTATAACATATCTATTTTGTCGGCATGCCTTCTTTTCAAGCGATCTCTTAGATTGTTCGTATTTCCTAAATGCTTATATTCCTGATTATAAAAGTTACACTTTATAAACGGACTATTACTGTCCACTATCTAAAAATAACTCCACGGTAATCATTGATTTTTAGGATGAATTTTCGATTCATTATAAAGTCAAACCAGTAATCTATAAAACGCAAGATCAACTGTGCGTTCTGGCACTTACACAAATAGCGACAAGCTTACGTCAGCATCACACATATTAATTAGCTATTCATACCCAGTTTATTTACAGGGATTTCTCTGACCTTAGACTAAAGGGAGACATCTACTATAGACAAAAATTACGATAAGGATGGCAATGGATAGTTTAACCAGACTATCGATAGAATCGATAGTGCAAACACTATCGATAGAATCGATAGTGCAAACACTATCGATAGAATCGATAGTGCAAACACTATCGATTAATCGATAGTCTATCTATGTTTAAGGAACACTACGTTCCGGTAGGTGGTGCGATGATTTTCAGAGAAAATTTGTTAATAGCAGGGCTCGGAAACGTTATTAAAAATAACGTTTTTAAAACGTTTGGGACGGTTCCTTGTACTCGTATAACATTTTGTTCGGAACAAAAACGAAATGAGAACACAATGTGAAAACGTAAAAAACGGTTTATTCCGCAGGAAGCTAAATAAATGGCACGTGCCACGACAAATTTAAACTTATAAGGTATTTTTTTTTCGTATTACAGTGCCAAAAATGGGAAAAAACTGTTTAAAATGGTTAAAAACGTTTTAATGAACAAGAACGATTTAAAATTTCGTTCTCTTCATAAACGTTTTTGAATGATTCCGTTCGAACATAAACGAAACAAATAAGTTTTTAGGTATTTAAGGCGAAAACGTTTCGAAAAATATACCGTTATCCGAGCCCTGGTTAATAACTTGACTACAGCGGCACCTATTGGGTCCTAGCATAAAATGAATGGTCTCGTCAAGGCGTTCAGAAGTTAGGTTCACGATCGCTGACAGACACCTTAAAGATATATACAGTCTCTTATTTTTCATTTGTCTATAAAATTTGATTTGTGTCTATTGAAATTTGTCGAAAAGTTCTAATGAATTAAGAAAGATAAAGGTATCTGATGTTCTTCTGACAAAATTAGAACCTTGTTGTAAGCAAGAATTGTGTACGTATTTTTTTTACGTACGTACTGTTAGGCAGTAATGTATTTAAAATAAAGCAAATTTGGATATGGCCTAGGACGTTTTTGTGCGGCAGAAGGATTATTCCCACAATTAATAGATTAAAAAATCCTTATTGTACTGTGATGAAACAGGAAAGATTCGATACGTTATCACTATTCATTACTTTGCATTGAAAGTGATTTGCTACGTGAAATCACTTTTACAATAGGGTTTTATTCGCTAATAAAAAGTCAAGGAAACAGTATTTCAGTTTCAGCCATTAAAGTATACCTAATTTAAAAATTGTAACTATTTTACTTTAAATAAAAAGCCCATATAAAATTAAAATCTAGGGCATCATTTGCTATAAAAACCTAGGGCACCAAAAAGTTAAATCCGCCGCTGATATTAAGTAACAATAAACGTTCACATGTCTAGACCCGAAGTCCGGCTGGAATTCGATCAGGCTCGAACCCGCGGTATAGTAATGAGGTGTGGACATTAACCATAGTCATACAGTAGTCCAAGTTAAATGTCCAATTCAATCAAGATTAAACCAAATGGCTTTTTACCGTAAGGAAAAAATAGGGCATAATAGAACGAAGTAAAGGCTATTTCATATTTTTCAAATTTATTTTGTTTTATGTACTTACTTTTCATTTTGAAAAAAGTGAAAATAAAATTCAAATTGTGGGCACCCTACTTTACGCCTTTGTGTATGAGTTTGTAAAGCCTTTGACCTTGAAACGGCCGCTAGAATAAAGTAAGGTATGTAACTACTTCAAAATACATAACATAGAACATACCATATTATTGATACTCTGAAAATAATATTTATTGATGCATCGATGTGATAAAATGTCTATGCAATAAACTTCTACTTTGTAAAATCTGGCTGATTTCGACTGTGGTGGTGACACCTTACAGTCGAATTTCTGCGCGTAAACAAAATCACTAAGCTCTTAATTGACCATACAGTAATCATTAAAGCCTCTGTTACATATTCAAACGCCAAATATTTTCATTTCACAAAAGGCGCAAAACAGCCTTTGAGTAATCTATCTACAGGATGCATTTTGGAGTGTGCGCAGGACTGGCATAACTTAATTCCTTCCTCTCCATTTCACCATCGGACAGCCAGACGCTCGGCTAGTCTCCAATCTTCCATTGTCGACTTACCACGCATTAGAACTAGGTGTAAGGGAAAAAATGTATCGATATTTTTAAACGATACATTTTGTCCCTTATCTATTATCGAGTGATAAATATTGATATATCGTCATCGTTTGCAGGATGTAAAGATAAGCTCCAAAATTTTATATTACTGCCGGTTGGACGACGAAAAAAGAACGTCACCCAACCACATATGAATACTTTTGTACCTCCTTTTGTTGTTACATGTTTTGTCATTACATTTACATTTTAAAATTTCGACGATATATTTTTATTAAAAAATATCGTTTTTCGATATAACGATATTTTTTGCCCACGCCTAAGTAATTCGAACTAAACAGTTTGCTTCTTCGTACGATAATGGCGATAGTGATTCAAGCCGAGGTTCGTACCTCCTTCTGAGGGGCCCTTGAATCGCATCGAGCCCCCCCCCCTTCCAGCTCGAGGAGCCTCACTCCGAAAGCAGGGGTCGGGGTGCCTCGGGACTGCCGGCAGAATCGTTGCATTCAATAGTTCGTAAGTCCTCACTTACGAGCCTAATTAGATGAAGCTCTCAAGGCCGCAGGGCCAACAGCATACACATTCAGAAAAATAAATCGTTCGATATGCGTACAGCAGAGGAATAAGTTGTCAGCATTTGTCTTTCGATGAAATTACAATGTGGCTCTTCAAGGCAAGAGTGAATAGGCTTTTGTTGTCAGTCCACGTTATCTTCGGCTGCATCACCACTTACCATCAGGTGGGATAGTAGTCAAAAGCGCATACTGAGAATAGTAAAATTGTTTCAGTTAACTGAACGAGCTAATACTCAATAATTTGAAGTGTTGATTTTTATGATATTAAACGTGCATCTGTCCTTTTTAACCGACTTCAAAAAGGACGATCTCATTTTGTTTTTGTATGTATGTTACGCGATATCTTCGCAAATTGTGAACCAATTTTGATGATTCTTTTTTTCTACAGACTTCAAACAAGGGGAGGTTGAGTACCTTCGACTGTTTTTATGTGTGTTACCTCATAACTTTTGTGAACCGATTTCGATGATTCCTTTTTTATTTCAAAGCTGGTGCTGCACATGTGGTCTCATTCTGACCAAATAGCTTTTGAGTTATTCTTAATAATTTATAATAGTCGGTTGCATAATTTTTTTAATTTTAAATTATGTTAAATACTTTATATGTACTTCAAGGGTGGTTCCATATAAATTTGGAGAACAAATTCAACCTTAAGGGTAGCAAGTAAATAACTTTTTTTATAGCAATTTGAAGTCGGTATTTTACTTTTTGTTACGTAATTATTATTATAAAATGCGTCGTAGTTGTTTGTTGATACTATCCTTGTTAGTCCTAATATCCTCTTTGTTGATATTTTGTTTAATAAAAAAAATTAATATTTTTATTAAATAAAAATTCATGTATTTAATTTAACTTACAAGACTGTTTTGTTACACTTAGTCTGAGAGCTGGCGACGAATTTTGGGAAGGTCCTTATGGCAAGTTGAAATTGTGAAAAAGAATATAATTTCGTCAATTGGCGAATTCAGCCCCGCGAGTCTGGCAGAGCGTTTGCATAGCTATATTTAGCTATACAAATTATTACAGCACTAATCTAAAATAATTCAAACTATATAAACAGATATTTACATGGTCATATATGCGCATAAGTCCGAAATGATCCCAACCTAGTCTCATAAAAATCATCTCCATCACAGCTGAAAATATCTTTGGCGAAATAGGGTCACCTTGACGGTCGCCTCTTCCAATTGGGAACTCGTCGCCTGTTATTTCCAATTTTATTTTTGCTGTACTTCCCCCATAAATGTTCTGTAGTATTCGTACGTACTTTCTATGGACGCCTTGTCGCTCTAATGATTCCCATATATAGTGAGGTTCCAAAGAATCAAAAGCTTTGTTGAAGTCTACGAAACCCACATAGTATATTTTATTGTATTCTCTGTATTTCTGAAGTATCTGTCGCAGGACGTGAATATGGTCTATAGTCGAGAAGTTGCTCCTAAAATCCAGCTTGCTCCTTTGGCTGATTTTCATCGAGGGTGTTAGTTAGTCTAAATAATATAATTTTTGAAAAGATCTTATATATGTTAGACATTAAGCTTATCCGCCTATAATTGCCAATGTCTATTTTGTCTCCTTTTTTATGTAACAATAAACTATTACTGATTTCGTCCAATCTTCTGGAATATTTTCTGTTTTTATTATTTCGTTGAATAAATTGGTTAGTTTGGGGCCAATCACTGGCATTGATATTTTAAGAAGTTCATTAGTAGTTTGATCAGGCCCGGGTGCTTCTCCTAACTTCTGCGTAGTAATAGCTCTTTCTGTTTCTTCTTTTAGAACAGGTGGTAAAGGTTCAGAATCTTGCGTGTCGTCCATCGTAGTCGTAGTGAGTTTTCCATTTTTGCTCTTATAAAGGTCCTTATAATATTCCGTAGCAATATTTAAAATTTCAACTCTTCTGCTAGAACATTTTCCCTGTTTATCCTCCATGTTTGGTATCCAATGTTTCTTTAATTCTAAGTCTTTAAACGCTTTCTTTATTCCGCCTGTTTTTGAAATTGCATTGAAAAGTGCTTTACCTTCTTTGCTTTCTGTCTTTTCTTATTTGTTCTTTGATCTTTTTACTTATTTCTGCAATTTCTTTACGTGTCTCTTTATTTTTCGTGCCTTGTAGAAGCAATTTTCTTTCCTTAAGTAATTGAGTCGGTTTGGCGGATAGTATTACTTTATTATTTGTAGACTTTCCTGACCTCAGTTTTGAGGGTATTTACAAAATCGCAATATTTCTCCTGGATTGATATGTTGCATTTTTCTTCATCTCTTCTATCTAGAATTTCTTTTAAGTTGTTCATTAGCTCCGCGTTATTTTCAATATTCACATAAGGTACCGATTTAGCTTGCAACCTTCGACTTTTCTTTATATGTGTACCTCGTAGCGTCGCACGAATCATTTTATGGTCAGAGTTAAAATTTAAATTGTGTATAATTGATATGTCTTTAAAAACTTTTGGTTTATTGGTCATAATATAATCGACTTCATTTCTATGCAGTCCATTTGGGGAAGTTCACGTCCATTTCTTATTCTTTTCCTTTTTGTGGAAACTGTTCAAGATGCTTAGTTTGTTTTCTAAACAGAAGTTCACCAATTTTTCTCCATTTTTACTTCTGTTGCCATAACCGTTTCTTCCTATAGTATGCTCCTTGCCTCCGTGGCATACACCAATTTGCCCGTTAAAATCACCCATTAATATTATGTTTTTGTGAGCAGTATCAACAGTTTTTTGTAATTTTTGATAAAAGTTTTCTATTTTATCTACATCTTCTTTTTTATCTGCTTCAGTTGGTGAGTATGCCTGAATAATTGAGCAATATTCATCTTTTCTATTTTGTATGGGAGGTTTAATGTTGAGAATTGCTATTCTTTCAGATATTCCTTTCAATTCTTCTATTCGGTCAGTATATGTCCGTTTTATCAAAAAACCGACACCATACTGCCCTGGTGTTTCTCCTTTGTAATGTAGTATATACTTTCCGTTGTCTTCTATTCCTTCTCCTAATCTTCTCATTTCGCTTATTCCAATAATATCCCATTTAATTTCGTTGATTGCTGTTTTTAATTCAATTAGTTTCTCTGGGGTTCTTAGTGATCGTGTGTTAAGCGACGCTATGCGTATGTCACAATTATTTCTTCTTTTTTGTTTATCAAACCTTAGAGAGTGTTGGTCATTTCCCCCCCACGATGACCAGTCGGCTTGGGGGAGGGTGTTGCTTTATTGTTGTAGATATTTTTGTTTCTTAGTGTTGTTGTATGTTCCGATTGCCGAGAGTCTGTTGCTATTGTTGTTTGTTTGTAGGGACGCTAGTAAGAGAGTTGGATCTGTTTCTCATCACATCGAACGCGTTAGTTCTATTAGCCTTAAAGGCTATGGAGGTTTGCTGTTTTTTAGGTTGCATGTCCGAAGAATTGCGGTGAAGAAGTTGTTTGCCGTTTTCTTTTTGTTTCATTTCCCTTCACTACAAGCTTGTCATATTTCAAACATGCTATTTTTCCCTTTTTCCTTTCTTCTACCAGCTCCGCCTGTAAAGCTTTCCTTTTAGCTAGAACTTCCCTTGGACAGTCTTCCGTGACATATATCTTCTTAAGATCCTTCTTGTTTCTGATTATCTCTCTCTTTTTCCATCCGTTTACGAAAGAACAGTTGGTCCGAGAGCTCATGACGCATTTTTCATGAAGTGTTTGATGCATCATGAAACTTTGTTTAAAGGTATCAGTCGACTCAATAAGCAGGTATATGACTGTCTGCCTGGCCTACCTGGGTACACCTGGTACTGCGCATACAGTTAAGTCGAAAAAAAATTTGCCCAAAAAAAAAGTGTTTGATTCAAATAATAATAATGACTATCCGTTAGCTAAGTTTATAAACAATTAAGAAAAAAAATGGCAGACACTTCTGAAGGGGTTTACATAGGGGCAGACGACCACAAAGTTGTATTTTCAAAAATTCCAAAAAAAGTGTTTTATTCAGTCTGCCATTTTTACAGCGTGTTTATTATGTATAATAAAATATTCTCACAAAAAGGCAGACAGTTTCTCCGGGGGTTACTAATTTAAAAATCTATACAAATAAATAAAATTTAAATGTCTGTTTTTAATTTCAAAATAACAATTTTTTACTAAACGCATAAGACATTATAGGGTCGATGCGCTGGTTTTCGGCCTTTTAGTGGAGTTGTCAACTTTAAGGTACTAGAAAAAATAATTGCCATTATGATGGCCTAGTGCTCTTAATTTTAATTTATAGCGTACATAATTTAGTTTTCATTTTTATAACTAATTGATGCTACAAGAGGAAACTGTTTTTTATAATAATTTTAGACGTGAAAAATATGTAAAGTGCTAGTTTTCGGCCCCAAACTTTAGATTTCGGCCCACAAAAATTTTAGTTTTCGGCCACTGCATTAGGCAGGATAGAAAAGGTAGTATAAACAAATGTTTTTGTAAAATTATAATAAAATGTAGTGTTCTATCTATATCTTTTATTTGCATTAACATCAGGGATGGAAAAAATCATGATTTTTTTAATTTTAATCAAATCATGCTGATTTTTAAAAAAAAATCATGATGTTTTTGATTTTTTTTGAATTTTTTGATTTTTTTGTATATTTGGAAATTCACGAGTTGGTAACACTTTTTGACATAGTAGGATTAAAAATTTATGAATACACTAGCTGTTCCTCGCGACTTCGCCCGCATGTTATTTGGGGTTTTAGTTTTTTTGCGCGGAACCCTAATTATTTTTCTAAAATAAAAGTAGCCTAAGTTACTCCTTATGACATCAGCTATCTGCCAGTGAAAGTCCCGTCAAAATTGATTCAGCCTCAGAGATTAGCCGGAATAAACAGACATACACAGACAAAAATTTTAAAAATTGTGTTTTTGTTAAGGGAAATCGATAAAAATAAAAAATGTATAACAGTATTTTTGGATATAAAGAAAGCTTTTGATACAGTTTCCGTACCCATAATGCTAAAAAGACTAGAAAACATTGGTTTAAGGGATAAAACTCTCTCTCTCTTTGGTAGCTACCTTAGAAACAGAAAACAGTCGGTAAAAATTGGAACTACTGTAAGTAAAACTGTAACTGTCAACTATGGAGTCCCCCAAGGAAGTGTGATGGGCCCAACTCTGTTTTTGATATACATTAATGAACTGTGTAATATGAAACTTTATAATGGGCAGATTTTTTCCTATGCAGATGACACAACTATTGTATTTACAGGAGATACATGGGACTCTGTAAGGAAAACAGCAGAATTAGATCTTGCTAGGATGGTGAATTGGCTCAATCAGAATCTACTCACTTTGAATATATCCAAAACTAAATATATTTGCTTTACCATGTACAACAGCACTCTACCTACACCTGATTTTCAAATTAAAATTCACGAATGCTCTGTCGTCCAAAGCTCTAGTTGTAACTGCTCACAAATAAATAAAGTCTCAAATATAAAGTATCTAGGAGTAATGGTTGACCAAAGACTGTCTTGGTATTCACACCTAGAATTAATGGCAACTCGGCTCAGGAAACTTATTTGGATATTTAAGTCACTACGACATGTCTCCACGAAGTCCTTACTTAATAAAATATACATAGCTCTGGTTCAGTCAACGGTAGGCTACTGTATTCCTATATAGGGTGGTGCAGCAAAAACCAGGTTCCTTGAGCTTGAAAGAGCTCAACGGTGCTTAATTAAAGTTATGTTCTTAAAGCCCTATAGATTCTCTACAACTGAACTCTATGAATTGAGTAATTTACTTTCGGTAAGAAAACTTTACATTTTAGCAACCGTTTTAAAACTTCATAGTTCCCTAAAATATCAACCGTCATCAACGACTAGACGTAGAAAATATACAGTACCCTACGAAGATTCATTTAAGACTACGTTTGCATCAAGACAGTATACAAGACTTTCAATTTACTTATATAATAAAATAAACCAAAAAATCAATATTTATCCTATGAATTACCATGACTGTAAAAAAACCGTAGCAGACTGGTTAAGAAAACTTACTTATGAAGAAACTGAATCCCTTCTAGAAAACAGTGCCTTATAAATTTTCACAATTACAGACTTCTCACAGTCATCCATACATACATAGACACACAACACGCGCGCGGAGGCACGAACGCACGCACGCACGCACGCACACAATCTTGCACACAATCACACAAATATTGTTAATTATACCTTACTGCATGTTTTAAATTGTGTAGAATTTTTTTTTATTATTTTAATTATAATTTAAAGTAGTAATATAATTGTACTACGGAAGAGCGGGTCCCTCTACTACAGGTATCTATTTACCTAAAAGAGAGTACCCAACAATATTGTAACAACTTAAGTTCTTTTAAAGCAATAAATTATTTATTTATTTATTTATTATATGCATTTAGTAAAAAGCCGTAATTTTGACATTACAAACAGACACTGATTAAGAGTAAAATAATTAATACTGTATTAATTACAATTCATATATTAAGGGTGAATTTCTAAAAAAAATTGATTTTACTAAGTTTATGAGACTGACAGGCCTCATCGCTACGTCGTTGTTGATTTTCCGAAGTTAATGAGACTATTGTAGTAGGATAATAAGAATAACATAAAACAACACAAGATTTTACCTTACTTTAAGCCAGTTTTATTTCATTTTCTGCCTATTACATTAATTTATAGATTTTGATTTAAATCAATGATTTTTTTAATCAAAATCAAGCGATTTAAATCGTGATTTAAATCATGATTTAAATCAGTCTGATTTAAATCAGCCAACCCTGATTAACATGAATAAAATTATTATCAATCAATCGAATAAAATTATTATCAATCAGGTACCATCTTAAGCAAAACAAATTAACTCTTATCAACATTAACAATACTGCAATAAAATTAACAATAACTAGATATATAACAGTTCCAAGACTATCACAGTCACATTAACATAAATATAAGTCTTCTCTTTTTTAATAATATTACTTGAACAACACTCAGTTTTCGTAACATTTTATCAATAACTTTGTTTATCATAATCAGTCTTCTTACAGTTATTCTTATCATTAAAAAATTTAATATTTATTTGAAAATATACTATACTATATACTTTCATTTTTACCCGACTTCACTAAGAAGGACCTCCTCAATTCACCTGATTTATTTTTATGTATGTTTGGGCATAAGTCCGACATACATGCACTGATTTGGATGATTTATATTTATACCCATTTAAGTTTGGTGAGGAAGATATCGCGTAACACACAAAAATCATACTGTCGAATTGAGAACCTCCTCCTTTTTTGAAGTCGTCTAATAACTTATAACAAAAAGTAAACCGCCTTGAAATATATAAAAGTAATGTTAAGGCAAAACAGTTTCAGTCTTCGATAACAGTGCTTTCGATTTCTCTAATTCTTTTTGAATATAAAATATATAAATTATATTTTGTATATAAAATAATAATCATAATTTTTCTGTCAATCATAATCTAATAACAAAATCTTAAATATGGCAATCAAATCTTCTCAATCACGATTAAACATGCAAGTATTGCATTTAAAGGGTTTGTTTTGTACTTCCTCATATTTTAGTCCAACAAAATCTGTACATCTCAAATGATACCATGTGGTGCAAAAGTCACATCCAATATTTTTTTCCGAATCTTCTTCTGTATCACTTATTAAAATATCATGACACAAGGCGCAATCTACTCTTGCTCTTTCCTTTTTCTTTATAGAATTCTTTGATTTTGCAATTTTTCGTGTTTGTACTTTAGCACTCTTTAACTTTTCCTTTTCTATTCTTTTCTTTTTCAAAATGTCTTGCCTTTTTTTACTTAATTCTAACTTCTCTATTTTAACTTTCTCTTTATCTTCATAAAATTTTCGCCACTCTGCAGAAGAAATTGCCGCAGATGAAGGTGTACGTATACGGTAAATAGATTTTTTTACGGGTTCCGGTTTAACTAAGTGTTTTTCTATTGCATTTCTATATTCTGTATGTAATAGTGTTGAAGTCGATGTTTCACTAGTTTGTAGAGTCTCTTTTATCGGAATATTAACCAGCACATTTTCTAAAGTTTTAGAGGTCTTGTTTGTTATGATGTGTGTTTCCGGTGGTGGTATCATTGTAATTATTGTACTGCTTTGAGTGGTTGTTGTATTACTGGAATCTATTATCATTTCAGGAATTTTCAATATTGATGTCGTTGGTTGGCTTATTTGAGTTGGAATTACAAGTATATCCTCTAACGATACTAAAGAACCAATTTCCAAATAACTTCCTGACAAATGCAATGATGATATATTGTCATCAATTAACGATTCTGATGCATCGGTAGATGAATCCTTAGTTACCTGAACATCGTGGGTTAAAGTCCTTTGATCTTGGTCTGTATTGCACAGACTTTCTGGAGACTTAAATGGATTTAGCGGTCTTATATTACTTAATTGGGGAAGTAAGTTTTCATTGGTCTGGCTGTGAGGAATGGTTTCAAAAGAATCCATTTTTGTCGTGTTAAAATCATCTACATGGCTGGTCATATTATTATTTTCTTCTTCAATTATTTGAGATGTCGTAATATTGACTGTTGAGTTCGTTCGGTCTTCAGAGCATGTTTCGTATAAAACGTCATCGATTTGTATCTGAGAAGACTTTCTTTTCAGTTTCCTCATCTCCTTCAATATAATTGCAACTTTTATGTTTTTTTCTGCCAGAGTTAATTTTAAATGTTTTAAAACTTTCCTTGCGGAAACTAGGTCTGCGTTAGTTATCTCTTTGGAAATATTTCTTTGTGGTGTCTTCGAATTATCACTGTTCAGTTTTTCCAGGGTATTCTGTACACATTTCGAGTAGTCCACTGCATTGGGATCAAATGGATAAAGTCCGCATTTTCTGAAGCCATTTATTATATTTCGAGGCATATTTGTACTTTCCAGGCAATCTTTAAAAATAACGCAAAAGTTTGTTTTGGTAACAGAAGAGTTTAAATTTTCTGGTTTCGTCAAAAACTTCCTTACTACATTTTTCCATTCCGATTTCAAAGGCCCAAAAACACTGACATCTGCCGGTTGGAGTATGTGTGTGGTGTTAGGTGGCAGAGCGTAAAGAATTATTCCCATTTGCTCACACATCCCGCTCAACTCAAGTGACATATGGGATTTGTGTCCATCTACCAGTAATAGAATGGGTCTTTGTATTTCATTACTCACCACCCAGTTATTAAAATCATTCGTAATATATTCAAAAAATACATCACTTCGCATCCAACCACTATCAGACCTTCCAAGGACCCAATGTGGTGGCATGCTATCTGCGATTTGTTTTGGTGGGCGAATATATGGAAAAACTATTAGTGGTGGGCATACTTGTGCCTTAGCATTAAATGTCACCAAAACAGTTAAATTATCTTTTTCACTACCACTTTTAATTTGGTATAGATTGCGATACCCTCGAGGACCAAGAACCTTTCCTGTTTTGGGGCAAAGGGCGAATCCACTCTCATCTCCATTAAATATACGTTCCGGAGATTCCAATATATCACGATTATTTGTTTCCACTAGAAACGATTCAAGCTCTCCAAACCAGCGTCTGATTGACTCCTCTGTTATTCTTGCTCTCGCCTTATTTATTCCTTCAGCGGATCTTTGTGAAATTTCTGGATGCCTTTTCATGAAGTTTATAAACCAGGTTTGTCCAGGACGGTCATTTTTGAAAGGTGTCTGCATGCCTGAGTCTTTTATAATTTTCTGAACAGTGTCTAGCAATTCAAATTTTTTTATAGGGAAACCACACTTTGCGATGTCAATTAGCCAGTCTACGATTTTTTTTTCGACTTCACTGGTTAGTATAGGATCAGGACCTCGCGTTTTAATCGAATCACTACTTCTTCCAGATATTCGATCCTGGACAGTTGTCCTAGGGATTCCATAATTTCGGCAGACCTCTCTAATGGATTTTTTTTTCTCGCGAATATCTCTAAGTGCCTTGTTAATAGTATCTTGTGTATATGGCGCATTTTTTTTATTATTATTTATTTTTTTCTTCGGAGGAGCCATCTGAAAAAAAACAGTCTTATTAAATTTTCTTACTAAAACAAAACGGGAATAAAATATTTTATGAAATGGCCGTAAACCAAAACAGCGTCCGATTTTCGGCCACCCTATTCCTTCATACAATTTTAAGTTGGCCGAAAACTAAATAATAATTATAGACTCAATCCAGTTTTCGGCCACCACCGAAATGGGTATTTTAGTTTCATCACTAACCGTTCAAATTGCAGTACTTGATGGCCGAAAACTGAAGGCTAGTGTCTTCGCAAGGACACGCTTCATTATAAATAAGAAAGAAGACAATAGCATTAAACCAAATAAATGAAAGAGACAAAGTATTTAAGCTAAACTTGGGCTACTTTCCGGCCGCACGGCCGACAACCAAATAATGGGACAATTTAATGTATCACTTTCCGGCCATCAAATTATTTAACTTTTTCAATAATATATTTGACTAATCAATGTGAAAATACAGTATTAAGTTATTTATATAGTGAAATATAAGTGCAATATTAAATAATCATAGGAAATACAGCACAAACTTACTTTTCAGTGGAGCGCGCGTCACTATTTTTTTTGCTCGATCTTACACGCGTTGACAGCTCCTGTGCCGGCGTCGAACTGAACTATTTGTTATAAGTCGCATGTTGTGTTTAAACGATTAAATAATGTTGCCAGATATAGTGCAACTATTTACAAATACAATGAATTTTATTTCGTACGATAATATTTATTAAAATCGTTATTTAATCAAATTTACTGCATCACTTGGTGCCAAAGGCCGAAATCTAGACCCGGTCGGCTTACCGGTGCAACGACCCTATACGATATTTATAACAAAAACACAATTTTTAAAATTTTTGTCTGTCTGTTTGTTCCGACTAATCTCCGAAATGGCTGGACCGATTTTGACGGGACTTTCACTGGCAGATAATTGATGTTATAACGAGTATTTTAGGCTGCTTTTAAATTTAAAAAAAATTATTAGGGTACCGCGCAAAAAAAATAAAACCCTAAATTACATGCGGGCGAAGTCGCGGGGAACAGCTTTTTATTTTATCAGCAGCTATTTAAATAATCTTAAAAAAGTATAATTATTTTCATGTTTGTCAATTGGAATCGGATTCTGCTGTCAATGTACTTATCAAATCATGTGATACAGATGTATTAATTATTATGATAGGAAATATGGACCATTTAAAAAGTGATTATTTATTTGTATAGATTTTTAAATTAGTAACCCCCGGAGAAACTGTCTGCCTTTTTGTGAGAATATTTTATTATACATAATAAACACGCTGTAAAAATGGCAGACTGAATCAAACACTTTTTTTGGAATTTTTGAAAATACAACTTTGTGGTCGTCTGCCCCTATGTAAACCCCTTCAGAAGTGTCTGCCATTTTTTTTCTTAATTGTTTATAAACTTAACTAACGGATAGTCATTATTATTATTTGAATCAAACACTTTTTTTTGGGCAAATTTTTTTTCGACTTAACTGTATGCGCAGTACCAGGTGTACCCAGGTAGGCCAGGCAGACAGTCATATACCTGCTTATTGAGTCGACTGATACCTTTAAACAAAGTTTCATGATGCATCAAACACTTCATGAAAAATGCGTCATGAGCTCTCGGACTAAGAGGATTGGCCTCGGTTTATTACCTGCTCTATTTTTATTTCCTATTCGGTATATATTGTTTATTCCATTTTCTTCGATATCAATGTTTATGTCGCTTTTGAATGTTTTTTTTTACATGATTTATTAATTCCAATGTTGATTTTTCTATTTCATCCAAGCCAAATATAATAATATTGTTATTTCTTTTTTCTCTTTTTAAATATTCTATCTCTTTTTCCTGATTTTCTACTTTTAATTTTAAGCTTTTATTTTCTTCTATAATCGAGATTAATTTTTCATCCATTCTAGTCATTATGTCATTTCGGACTTAACGTGAACGGAGAGAAACTGAGTCATTTGAGATTCGCTGACCATTTAATACTCTTCTCCGAATGCCCGAATACCTTGAAAGTAATGTTACAACAATTATCAGACGAAAGTGCAAATGCAGGTCTTACAATAAATATAATAAAAACGAAAATAATTACCAATTCTCCACAAAAAGATATTATCAGAATTAATAATCAACAATTAGAATACGTAAATGAGTATATTTATTTAGGACAATTAATATCACCAACAGAGAACATGCAGAAAGAAATTGAAAGAAGAATAGCTAACACTTGGAAAAAATTCTGGTCGTTAAGAGAAATAATGAAGAATAAAGAGATGCCAATGTCGGAAAAAAGAAGTTTTCAATTCTTGTATCCTGCCATGTCTGACATACGCATGCCAAACTTGGGCCTTAACTGAACAACAACAAAATAAAATCAACATATGTCAGAACGGAATAGAGAGAAGCGTATTGGGAGTACGGAGAAAAGATAAAATAAAGTTAAAAAGGATAAAAGAAAAGACAAAATTCGAAAAAGTCCAATCAGTATGCAGAAAATTGAAATGGCGCTGGACGGGACACATGTTGAGAGAAAAGAAAGAGAAATGGACCAGAATAATAACTGAATGGTACCCTAGAGAAAACAGAAGGAGTAGAGGAAGACCGCCAAAGCTATGGGAAGACGATTTTAAGAAAGTAGCAGGACCAGAATGGTTACGTACAGCAAGGGACAGAAATAAGTGGAAAGCCTTAGAGGAGGCCTTTGTCGAAAGACAAGCTGTTATGAGGGAGAGACCAACCGAATGCCGAGAACATAATTTAGTTAAGTTAATTTGTTTCCTTGCCTTTCAACTTTTAAATAATTTTTTTTTTTGTCAATGAGTTTAAACCAACAGCAATAAAGGCTTATTTTATTTTATTTTTATATGCGCATACATATACATGCTAAATCCCAAAACAAGAATTTAATCTTAAAATCTAAAAAAAGATATTTCTTAATAAACCAATCAGCGCGAGGAGCTTAGGTCCCCATCCGCTGCCGGCATGTTCTAGGTATGGGTAAAAAATATCGATATTTTTTAAAAATCTGTCGATATATATCGTCGATATTTTAAATCGCGATATATCGACATATCGATATTTATTTAAGAGAATCGAATTCGTATCAATTTCGATATATTTTAAAATGTTGTATCGTTTTTTTCGTCGTCCAACCGTCAGTAGAGAATTTTGGACCTTTACTTTACATCATTCAAATGATGACGATATATCGATATTTATCACGCGATATATATCGATACTGTTTAAAAACAAGATTCGATATATTTTTTCCCTTTGCCCATCCCTAGCATGTTCCATAAGCTCGCACTTATGGCTACGCATAACACTTTTTTGTCGTATTCATTTATAAACTTTATTCACGTCAGGGAATTGTATAAAACCGCTAAATTTGTCTGGCGATTTGCAGGTATTATTAAAAATGAATAAAATCGTGATTAAAATTTGAGACTGCCAAAGTATATTTTTTGGGAATTTAAAAGTGTTTTTAGAGGTCTGGTAATACTTTATAACCGACAAAAACGTCAGGGATTTTTTTGATTTATATAAAAACTAAATTAAAGTAAAAAAGAAATCAAGTGGTAAAAGAAAACATTTTTTTGTAAATGTTATATGCTGAGCAGTAACGAAATAACGCTCTGCCACACACGCGGGACTGGATTCGCCAATTAGAGAAAATTATATTTTTTCACAATTTCAACTTTCCAAAAGGACCTTCCCAAAATTCGTCGCCAGCTCTCAGACTAACTGTACTCCGTACTTGATGGCTAAAAGCAACAATAGCCATATCACAAACTAACTAGAAACAGTCGTAATGGACGGCAAACTCGTGGCTTCAAATCTATTCATAAACTGATAAAACGGGAAACAGCATTTTATGCTTGCTTGGAATGGCTGACGGGAATATTTTTAGTTTATAACGTTACTAGTATTCTTAATAAAAATACCCGCATAGGACATTTTTGTACAACTACCATAGAATGTATTATATAGCCCAAGGAATGTATACTCTAAGAGCCTAGTTTGCCCATTATGTAATTTATGATATTGACTGCCACGTTTAGTCATCGAAGTGAGACTGTTGATAGCCGGATTCGAATCACAGGTCGGGGCAAAATCAGTTATTGGGTCTTTCTGCGGCCTACAGCCCGGAGTCAGGCTGTTAGCGGTATTTCGCTGCCGTTCCTCGGAAAGCATGCAAAACCGTTGTCTTTATCTGCGTCTGAACTCTCTCCAGTCGTGTCAGATGTCATCTCATAAGAGTGACGGAAAAAAATGCACCTGCGCTTGAGCACACTAATCTCACTTGAGACCGGCCGCCGTGAATAAAATTGTCTAGAGTACACGAGACGAGAATTCATGATCGTAACACTAATTCACTACACCGGAAGCGTCATAAAAGAAAAAGTTTTTCATAGTAAGATTGTAATCATAATATGTAATTTTTAATGAATTACATTATTTATCATGATAAACTTAATCTGTGCAAGATTAATATTTACTTTTTTGCACATCTATAAAATTTAAGACCCTGGTTGCAAATTCTTACTGTTACCCGTTTTTTTCCACAAAAAAGACAAAGGCCTAATGACCATACAATCACTTAATATGTATAAATATTGACATCAAAACTGTCAGTTAATTTAATATTTATATTAACATTTCGCAAACTTCAGGTGCTATTTCTTTCTTTCACATACTTCTATGAAACGAATTTCTTAGAATTTGTTTGTTCAATTTTTTTTCTTTTGGTAGGGTAAAAACGAAAAATACTTTCGGAGTATTAAAATGTAAATTTTACACTAAAACAGTTTCAGTGCAACTAAAATGCTTTCTGTACATAATTAAGATTAATATTACGTACATTTGTTAAAATTAAATTTTGAGATTAAAACAAATGTGATCAATCCGTTCAGTATTTTTCGTGAATGTGGGTTTGTATAGAAGAATCATATTAAAAAGAGGTTAAATGTATTAAAACGTTAATTTATTACAAAATAAACATGTTAATGAAAATGCCAAAGTTCCGTATTAATGTATAGTCGACATATCAGATTGTACAAGCTGCATTTATACAATTTGTATCTAAACGCTTCGTGACTTAGCTGAAAGCATATCTGAACTTTGTAAGAATTTCCTAGTGATATCCCGGCAATAATGCATATCACGTTACGGTTAGAATGACTGATGTGATCTATCTCTATGTAAATATTGTATACACTGTCCCTCCGAACCAAAAAGTCCATCTCCTTCGCGGTTCATTTCGAACAGTGTCGTCTAGTCTAAGGTATATATACTCTAAATTGGGAGTTTGGCCTTTTTGGCGAGGACAGAATAGGTATTGTCATCGAGGTCACCTTTAGAATTTTTAAAGTTCTGAGTGTCACACAAGTAAATGTACCCCCGAGACTTTTCCTTCTTAGACATTCCGATATTTTAGATTATAATGTACTATTTACTCATTGTAAACATCCACTAGTAATAATATTTTTATAAAGTGTAATGTATTGCCTCAGTAATATTAGTGACCGAGCGGAAAATGTTGAGATCTAAAGAAATCCTCGAACAAAAGCTACAGGCAAACAAATCAGTATTAAATTGTGATCGACGACATTTCTGTAGATCGCAGCGGAGTCCGCGCGGTCGAAACGATAATTTTTACAAATAAAAATACAATTGAAAATATGTACAGAAATGTTTATTATTTTATAGGAAATCACATAACCACAGAGTACAAGCTACGACACACGTATGTACTGCGCTATGTCCGATCTCCCATAAGGTACCGAAAGGGCGCGATCGGCGCGTATCGTCCGGGGGTTTGGGAGCGTCGTACACATGTTTAATTTTTCATATTTATCGAATAATCAGGAATACAAATGACGAATGTCTTATAAAAGCATAATACGAGTAAGTTTTGGGGTCGGTGGGTCGCACGGCGCTGAGTTCCAGTCACGCGCGTACGGCCGCCGCCCGCACATTGCGTTAACGTTAGGTATACATAGCGGCGGCACGAACGGAGCGCTCGGCCCTGGCTCGTGCCGTCGGGTGCCGGGGGCGCGCCTGGAGGCCGGCGCCGCGAGCCGCTCTACGCGGTGCCGTTCAGCAGCGCCTCGCCCTTGGCCTTGGCGAGCGGCGAGCGCCGCTTGCCGGCGCGCTTGTCGCCCTCGCCGCCCGCGCCCGCCGCTGCGCCCGCGCCCGCCCCCGCCGCCGCCCCGCCGCCCGCCCCCGCGCCCGCCGCCCCGGCGCCGCCGCCACCGCTCACGCCGTTCTTCCACCCGCCTCCTGAAACCATAACGCTACAATTACTTGCAATCCATAAACATTGCCATTTCATGATCGTATTCATTCCCTCCATAACCGTATTCATTTGATATGTTTGCCTTTCTTTATGAAAAAAAAAAGACAAAATTCCAGATAAAAGCCAAATAGAAAAAAAATATTAGGCAGTATGATTCAAATATCTTTGCCTTTTTAATGACACAAAAATAATGAGTTGTCAAAATTAAAAAAATAAGACAAATGGAACTCAAAAAAGAAACCTTAAGAAAATTATTGATTTAGGATAATAAAAAAACTCATGTAATAAAACAAATAACATTAATAATAAAAGAAATCTAAAAACTTAACACATTAAATACAATTATGAAAAAATATTCTCACTTTTGCAAGTTTAGGTATATTTTTTTACATTATAAAATCTGAAAATCTTACATGTGATCTATTTATTAAATTAATTGTATCATGCAATATCTAATAATACTAACCATAATTAACATTCAACATTACCAGAAATGTAGAAAGAAAAACTATGAAAATAGTTCTCCCTCATAAAAAACTTAAAGGTACATGCAATGAGTATGAAATATTAAAATAATTTATTAAACCTTCTATTTATTTATATAAATATCTAAAAGGTGAAAAATTAAAATGAATTATATCATGTATATAATAAATAATGTTCCATATTATTTTCTTGTAGATTTTACACAATCAATCGACCATAGGAAGTAGTAAAATCTATTTTGCTAATATATAATAGCAAATAAAAAAAAACTAAAAGTTTCAGAATATACATGTTTTTGATATTACGACAAAAATTTGTATATTCTGAAACTCTATTATTGATGTGGTGTTGATGCTAATAACATATTTTGGATGAGTGAATGAAATGTATTGTTAAATAGTTTTGAATTTTTTATAATAAAGTGATGTAAAGTCAATAAGTAAGTAGAACTGTTCTCGCATATTTAAACAGAAAAGGCTAGAAATGTTGATAATGAGAACTAATAGAGAATGCTTCATAATTTTTATTTATATTTGTTGTTTATACTGTTTAAATCGGAATACAACAGTGGATGCATTTGACGTGTTGGTTACTGATTCAGGTAAATTTCTTATGAAAAAATCGCTTATGAAAAAAAAAACTATAAAACTAACTGGTACCGAGAAACCGGTTGGGTACTGAAAAATAAATAATTGTGGAAGTATTGTTTTAAAATACGCATACCATATACTGTAAGTTAATTGTACTATGCCTATATAACCTTCACGTAAGTGATAAGTTGTCAAAGTTTTATCGCAATGTGATGAACAAACAAATAAACATCATTTTTTATTTATGAGATAAATGAAATAAATGTCATCATTTTTTATTTATTAGATAAATGAAATAAATGTTAAGTACTTTTTACGAGTCTTTTTTTATAAAATTAAAGTGATAAATTAATTTGTGATTTCATCATCATCATCATCATTGTCACCTTTGAGGAATAAGATGAAATGCCTTTTAGTTATATTTTTTTTATACTTTGAATACAGCAGTGCAAGCATTACACGTGGCGGCAAAAATAGGTAAGAAGGTGGTAACTGACAAGATGGATTTGTAGGCACAAAAAGAATTCTATTACATAGCAAATATTTAAATATTGATATGTCACTGCTCATTCATATTATAGTTATCTTATAATGTTGTTCATCATCATTATAGCTTATAAAAGTCCATTGCTGAAAATAGGGCTCCAGTATAGATTGGTCTTTTAGAGGGATTTTGCCATAGGTACCACGTTACGGCAGGTGGGTTGGCAACTGTTTCTTTTTTTATTATTTTATGTTATTATTAGGAAGATACTGCATCAGTTTTGTTTTTGTCTCCTGTTTCAATTCTCTCTGTCGTATTCTGTTACACCCATGGTATGGTATGGGATAGTGCATTACTTTACTACTTAACGTGTACGTTAAAGACTAGAAAATCAACTTGGATTTTCACAATGGCTGGGCAGTATTAAGGAGAGTATAAAGTCAGTGGTGAAGTAGCGGCGTGTGCGGCATTGAAGTAGTAAGTACTACGTACTAGAACAGGCCGCGAGATCGTTCCGATCTGACACAGAATACTTTTTCATGGCACAGACTAAGTTTGAGCGCGTGTGTTCTAAAGCGTGTTGCAAACAAGCAAATGTCAGTGTAATTTCTAGTACGTAGTACATGATAATTGAATGGTGTGTGGTGGTGGTGGTGGTGGTGGTGGTGGTGGTGGCGGTGGTGCGGTGGTGTGGTGGCGGTACCTGTGCGGCGGCGGCGGCGCCTGGCGCGCGGCGCGGCGGGGCGCTCGTCGGACGACGCGGACTCTACAACACACGCGCGCTCACTCGCACCCACCCGCTACACCGGCCCTAACTCCCCCACCCACTCACATCTCAATCGTTTTGTATCGACAATACACTAGCAATATATTCATTGCCTAACATTTCCCCGTTTATTATCATATGTGAATTAATTTATAATCTAGAACAATATAAAAATGTAAACATTAATAAAAACTAAATTATTTATACTCCTTCCTTAAAATATCTCTAGTACCGATTATATTACTTTAACTACAGATCCACGTTCTAGAAATACACAAATAACAAAATAAACAGATTAAAAATATCAACAACTGTAAAACTTTAAATCGCTACTAAATACTTGCAAGGCAGCACAACTACAAAAGATGCAAATTCAGCAGAAAAAATAAAATTAAAACGCATAACATAGTAAGTAATCTGCTATTGTCACCATCACCATTTATATAAAATAGAAAAAAATCATTCAAATATAGCAGAATACCCCACACAACTAAAACTTAAAGAAGGTTAAAAACTAAAATACACCCATATTTTCAACAAATTCACGTACTAATTAAAATGTAAAATCTTATATACAAATACATAAGTAAATGCTAAAAACATGCGTACTAAATAAAGACAAACAAAACTGTGACTACATTTTAACTAGCACATGTGTGTAATATTTTCAGATTTTTATGTTCTTAAAACAAAAAAAAATAATCTTATTGTGTTATTAATGAGTTGTTTTGTATAAGTTATATAGTATGTAACCTGTCCTAACATTGTAAGTATTAGAATTGTATAAAACGACTCTTAGTCAACTCTGGAAGACTAGAAGGAGAATGAATGTTTTCATGTCCTAACATAACGCCTATCTAATACTTTTATTCATTCTACACAGACAGTTAAAAAATTCATCAATGTCATCTTATTTTCTGGATATATCACAGAACTGGGAAACAAAAAATTTGACTGATCTAAATTAAGTTTGTTTCCACAATATAACAAATCCTTCTACAAATGGGGCCTATTAATGTTGCTAGAAAAAAAAATCCATTTGATATAGATTATAAGAATATATATTAAGAATTGTACTTTTACAACTAATTTGAAACAAAATTTTGGGGAAAACAGCAAAAAAACAATCAATAAGACTTTTTCTTTCAAAAACATTTTTCATCTTATTCCCAGGTGATATTATCAAAATAACTCTTACAAAATAGCTTTTGTTTAATAAAAAATTTAAGCATTTTGATAAATATACAGAGTTAAAATGAAGCATTTCGCATTAATTAAATCTATTATTCTTTCATTGGGGAATGTTTTTAAATAAATTAAATATATTTTTTTATAGAATAATAGTGAAGAAACGAGCACACAGTCCACCTGATGGTAAGTGGATGCTGTGTTCCATATATATCTACATTTATCTTTGATTAATTATCAAAATGATCATGCGTTGGCACCTTTGAGGGCTAAGATGGAATGCCTTGTTTCCAGTTAAAAGGGTCCCTTAGGGTAAATTAGAAACATTGTACAAAAACACAATAATAACATACTAAACAATATTACGAAGTACCAATAAGTCGCGATCTCTGGCGAGTATTAGGCACTTTAATTTGTTCTGAATACATATGATGTGGAATTTGTTTCTAATAAACCTAACATTCCGAGAGCTTAAGATTTATGTATTTATGGGTGTTTATTATTTTGTTTTATTTATTTTTGGTGTTAATTTGCACTAGGGTCACTTGATAAATTACCAATATGGTTTTTAGTTTTCTTTACTTGCATTGTTATAATTTTAGATTTTTTTTAAATTTTAGACTATGTAATTTCTATTATTGGAGTATTATTTTATTAGTTTAATTGGATACCAAGGATTTCAGTTTCATTGTACATATTCTGATGAGAATATCTTGATTGTGGGTTCAACACGTCTGAAGAGTGTGGTATTGTTGTGTTCAAAGAAACGATATACTAACCTTATTATTTATCCGTTAGTTACTTTGTTTTTCATTAAACGAGTTGCATGAGGTATTGTGTGTGTGTGTGTGTGTGTGTGTGTGTGTGTGTGTGTGTGTGTGTGTGTGTGTGTGTGTGTGTGTGTGTGTGTGTGTGTGTGTGTGTGTGTGTGTGTGTGTGTGTGTGTGTGTGTGTGTGTGTGTGTGTGTGTGTGTGTGTGTGTGTGTGTGTGTGTGTGTGTGTGTGTGTGTGTGTGTGTGTGTGTGTGTGTGTGTGTGTGTGTGTGTGTGTGTGTGTGTGTGTGTGTGTGTGTGTGTGTGTGTGTGTGTGTGTGTGTGTGTGTGTGTGTGTGTGTGTGTGTGTGTGTGTGTGTGTGTGTGTGTGTGTGTGTGTGTGTGTGTGTGTGTGTGTGTGTGTGTGTGTGTGTGTGTGTGTGTGTGTGTGTGTGTGTGTGTGTGTGTGTGTGTGTGTGTGTGTGTGTGTGTGTGTGTGTGTGTGTGTGTGTGTGTGTGTGTGTGTGTGTGTGTGTGTGTGTGTGTGTGTGTGTGTGTGTGTGTGTGTGTGTGTGTGTGTGTGTGTGTGTGTGTGTGTGTGTGTGTGTGTGTGTGTGTGTGTGTGTGTGTGTGTGTGTGTGTGTGTGTGTGTGTGTGTGTGTGTGTGTGTGTGTGTGTGTGTGTGTGTGTGTGTGTGTGTGTGTGTGTGTGTGTGTGTGTGTGTGTGTGTGTGTGTGTGTGTGTGTGTGTGTGTGTGTGTGTGTGTGTGTGTGTGTGTGTGTGTGTGTGTGTGTGTGTGTGTGTGTGTGTGTGTGTGTGTGTGTGTGTGTGTGTGTGTGTGTGTGTGTGTGTGCGTGTGTGTGCGTGTGTGCGTGTGTGCGTGTGTGCGTGTGTGCGTGTGTGCGTGTGTGCGTGTGTGCGTGTGTGCGCGTGTGCGCGTGTGCGCGTGTGCGCGTGTGCGCGTGTGCGCGTGTGCGCGTGTGCGCGTGTGCGCGTGTGCGCGTGTGCGCGTGTGCGCGTGTGCGCGTGTGCGCGTGTGCGCGTGTGCGCGTGTGCGCGTGTGCGCGTGTGCGCGTGTGCGCGTGTGCGCGTGTGCGCGTGTGCGCGTGTGCGCGTGTGCGCGTGTGCGCGTGTGCGCGTGTGCGCGTGTGCGCGTGTGCGCGTGTGCGCGTGTGCGCGTGTGCGCGTGTGCGCGTGTGCGCGTGTGCGCGTGTGCGCGTGTGCGCGTGTGCGCGTGTGCGCGTGTGCGCGTGTGCGCGTGTGCGCGTGTGCGCGTGTGCGCGTGTGCGCGTGTGCGCGTGTGCGCGTGTGCGCGTGTGCGCGTGTGCGCGTGTGCGCGTGTGCGCGTGTGCGCGTGTGCGCGTGTGCGCGTGTGCGCGTGTGCGCGTGTGCGCGTGTGCGCGTGTGCGCGTGTGCGCGTGTGCGCGTGTGCGCGTGTGCGCGTGTGCGCGTGTGCGCGTGTGCGCGTGTGCGCGTGTGCGCGTGTGCGCGTGTGCGCGTGTGCGCGTGTGCGCGTGTGCGCGTGTGCGCGTGTGCGCGTGTGCGCGTGTGCGCGTGTGCGCGTGTGCGCGTGTGCGCGTGTGCGCGTGTGCGCGTGTGCGCGTGTGCGCGTGTGCGCGTGTGCGCGTGTGCGCGTGTGCGCGTGTGCGCGTGTGCGCGTGTGCGCGTGTGCGCGTGTGCGCGTGTGCGCGTGTGCGCGTGCGCGTGCGCGTGCGCGTGCGCGTGCGCGTGCGCGTGCGCGTGCGCGTGCGCGTGCGCGTGTGCGTGCGTGCGTGCGTGTGTGTGTGTGTGTGTGTGTGTGTGTGTGTGTGTGTGTGTGTGTGTGTGTGTGTGTGTGTGTGTGTGTGTGTGTGTGTGTGTGTGTGTGTGTGTGTGTGTGTGTGTGTGTGTGTGTGTGTGTGTGTGTGTGTGTGTGTGTGTGTGTGTGTGTGTGTGTGTGTGTGTGTGTGTGTGTGTGCGTGCGTGCGCGCGTGCGTACCTCTGTCGGCGCTGGAGACGTCCTGTGCGTCGAGCACGGAGCTGTCGTCGTCGCCTCGCCGCCGCTCCTCGCGCACCTCGCGCACTTCACGCCTCCGCCCGCTCTGGATATCGACAATATTTGCCTTCATTTATTTATTATTCAAACGAACACACGGTCCACCTGATTGTAAGTGGAGGTTGTGCTCCATAGACACACCTACATCTATCCTCGATTAAGAATTTAAATGCAGATGCGTTGTCACCCCAAAAGACAAAGATAAAATGCTTCATTACTAGTTAAGTGTTTAGTTCTACACTGACCATACAAAACACAGCCGCATTAACCTGGTTAGTCTGTAATCCGACTCATTCGTACTGCTGCTATAATATGCAACAGCTGTATTATACCCCTAACACATTTTATGCAGAAAAGGTGTCAAACGTCTACCAGACGGTAAATGCTTACCACCCCCTACGAACACTTCAGCAACAGAAGAACTGCAGGTGCTTAGCCAATCTTTTTTAAGTAAATAGGTTTTTTCTTATTGTTTCTTTCCACAAAATAATCAGACAAGGAAAAAACTTTTGACGTGACAACATCTTATAATTCAATGAAGCTGGCTGCACGCACGAAAAAACATGACTCATGCGGCGCTACCTCGATCGGAGGCGTTCCATTTAAGGCTTGAAGTGCAAGCGAGAGCGCTGAACGAGCGACAAAGAGCCACAATCGGCCTCAGCGTTCGGCAGCGTTCGACATCTGTCTCTCTCCTACTTGAGTGAGCGATGCGTCCGTATGGACAGCTACTATACAATAATACATTTACATGTTTTCGTCAAGTATGAGTGCAGTGAAAAGTGAATGTGATGTCAATTGTTTATAGCAACATTTTCTTATGACGTTGTCACGTTCAACTATCGTCAGTAAACCAACTTTACAGACAACCGATTTTTTTTCTCTCTTTATATATTTAGAAACTTTTATCCCGAACGTATATAATATGTTAACCCCAACATAACCTAAACTTATTGACACAAATTTGAAAAAAAAACTTGATAATTACATGGTGGTGTACCACCAAGCATCCAGATGGTGTGAATATTAACTTATTCACTTTTGGTCATTCACGCTGGAAAATACTGAGAGGCAAATAATAAAAGACAATAAAAGAAGGCATGACAACAAAGAAAAAAAATTTAATTCCCATGAACATAGATAAAAAAAGACGGTTGCTATACATTATATAAATAAAAATCGTCAATGTGGGGTTTGTTTGTTGAATACAGTCTCTGGATACTGTATCTGAACCTAACACTACAAGAGTGTACCATTGGAAATCGATAGGTACATACAATATGGTAAACTTTCCCATACGATTGGTTGTTGTTGATTTTGCCTGCATTTTTATGTAAGATGAATGCGTCAAGAGGAGCTTGTATGGAACATTATTAGTGAAAAGAGTACTTTTATTTGGTAGTTTTCGCAGTTTTTTTTTTTATAGAATAAGAGTGATCGGTGGTAAGAACAAGCACACAGTCCACCTGATAGTAAGCGGATGCTGTGTCCCATAGACATCTAAATCAAAATCGCACATGCAAGCATGATATATGTTGGTATATACTAACAGCGTCCCGTTGGTCTCGTGGCTCTCGTTGTTCTCGTGGCTCGCGTGGCTCACGTGATTCTCGTGGCTCACGTGGCTCGCGTGGCGGCCGTGGGTGCGCGCGTCCATTCTCCAAGGGAACACGTCTTTCTTCACCGCGTCGCTCGCTCGACCTGCCGATGTAATACAATTTTTTATTTGAAATTGGCCTTTACAAAGCAGTTTGGGCAAGTTTCTAGGGGAATCTTGTGAGATGTAGTAAAAATTTACTCAAAGTTTACTGTTAAATTCAAAAAGATATTAAATGATTTCTAAGGAAACTCATTTTTATCCAAGCATTCTAATCGTTTTTTGAAATATATATGTAATCTTATCCAATCCAAAAGGGGCACAACATACGAGGGGAGGTCAAAAAATTCCGCTACCAGTGAATTGCAGCCGTCGCAACATGGCTTGTGTGCACGGACGCGCATTGTCGTGACAAGAGCACACCTTTTGGAAGCTTTCCTCGCCTTTTTCTACCGACTTCAAAAAGGAGACGGTACTCAATTCGACTGTATGTTTTTTTTTCTT
Organism: Parnassius mnemosyne; assembly: GCA_963668995.1. Classification (NCBI taxonomy): domain Eukaryota; kingdom Metazoa; phylum Arthropoda; class Insecta; order Lepidoptera; family Papilionidae; genus Parnassius; species Parnassius mnemosyne. The sequence continues at coordinate 51,360,022 of CAVLGL010000002.1, forward strand.
TTTTTATGTGTGTTAACTCATAACTTTTTTCTGGGTGAACCGATTTCAATGATTCTTTTTTTAATGTGAAAGCTGGTGCTTCTCATGTGGTCCCGTATAAAATTGATCAAGGTCTGACCAATAGTTTGAGTTAATTTATATTGAAGTCAGTTGTACAAAATTTTAAATTATTCTTTAATAGCTTCTTTTAATTGATCTAGTAAAGAAGCGTAGTATCCCTCCCGTTATGGAAACATCACGTTCCTTATAATCAATCAAAAGAATACCTTCTGTATCCCAAAAGATCGTCGTCATGATTTTTCCAGCCGATTGAGACACCTTATACTTCTTAGAAGGGAGTATGCCATTTTATGCCACTGCATCGACTCTTGCTTTGACTCAGATTCATAGTAATGAACCAAAGTTTCATCGCCAGTTAAAATTCGGGCCATATCTTTCTCCCTTTGCTCTCCACAGCGGTCCAAAAACTCGCGACAACTTTCGACGCGCTCGTGTTTTTGATGCGGAGAAAGCATTCTCGGACTCGGACCATCTTGCACAGACTTTAGTCATGCCAAGGTTTTAATGTAGGATGTTTAAAATTGTTATTTCTGAGACTCCAACTGATGCTGCAAGCTGTTTTTTCTTTAGCCGGGCATCTTCCCATACAAGTTTTTCAACTTTTTCGATTATTTCTGGCGTGGTAGCCTCAATCGACCATCCACCAAGTAGAGGGTCGTCTTCAATGGAGTTCCCATAAACAGCTTACATCTCTTGAAAAATGGTTTGAAGTGCCTTTCCTTGTTTGGCGAGAAACTTAATGACGGCGAGATATTCAATTTTCTCCATAGTGGCTGGTTCTTCCCGAATGACTTGTTTACTCGTCGATAACTCAAAAGCTAATAACCCGATTAGTCTGAAACTTGGTACACTAACAATGAGTCATTCAACTAGCGCCTACCTAGATGAGTAAGCTCACCCTCGCCAACCCCGCCATTCCGCGAACTTTTTCACATCCCCTCGTATAATAACGTAATATCAATACAATAAAAATGTTATTTGTACTTAAAATACATGTTTTTACTACAATTTGTTAAAAATTTTACAAATTCATAAAAAACTAGAGAAACCGTTGTCGGCGACGGTATCTTTGTGTGTTGACGGTATTATTATTAACCGCATCTATTGCCATTTGAGTTTCCCCATTTACAAATTAATTTTATTTTTGTTATAATTTTTTTTTCAATTATTCCCCGAAAAATATTAAATGAACTAAGTCATATAATGATATCTAATAACATTTAATCGTTGACCATCGCTTAGTTAAATTTAGTTTTAATTATCACTACACCATGGAGCCGTGGTAGCTCAGGGGCTAAACGCTTGCCGTAAATTTGAAAGTACGCTAGCAACCCGGGTTCAATCCCCGGCGGCACCTAGGAAATTGTAAATTGTAATTCTAATTGCTGGTTTACCACGTGCTCGGCGGTGAAGGAAAACATCGTGAAGAAACCGGCATAACTAAGAAATCCAAAAAAAATATTGCAGACATGAATAGTGTACCAACAACATTGGGGCAGCATGCCCCAAACTCCTCTTAAAAATGAGAGGTTTTTGCCCCTTAGTTATGGATCGTATATAGGTTATAACTTTTGATGGCTCTGTGACGTTGTGGTTTAGCATTGAGTTGCAGCGCTGAATTTCGTGAGTTCGAATCGCACACGGAACGTGTATGGCCCTCAAATAATGGTTTCCGGTTTGAATGTTTGTAATTGTGAAATTTATAATATAGAAAACTCCTAGCGCGGAAGTGATGTTTCTAAAAAAATTTTTTACTTGTTTCTTTTAATTGTCATTTAGTGAAGAGACATCACGAGATCTTGAAAACTATACATTTAATTGATTTAAAATTTGGCATAATATATACTCCTTTTTCGACGTAGACATTAATTCTTTAAGAAAGGGTAATAAATAAGGTTTACAGCTTGTAATTTTTACCTGTTTGGGCGCGGGGGCCGCGCTCGGCCGCGATACGCTCCTCCGCTGTCTCCTCGCTCTTCACCTAGCTCAGGTGTAGTTCGTCTGCCTCCTAATAATATTTAATTGACATTGTAGCATGCATATTTTGACACTTGACATTTTAACAGCCTATAAAAAAGTTTATATGTGGCAGAGCCATGCTGCAGCAATATGGTTGTAGCACGAATGGGTGGACTCGATCGGGGAAGGATTACGCTCTCACAGAATACCAGCGTAAAAAATAGCAGCTTAATGCTGTTGTGTTTCGTGTGGTGAGTGTAGAGAATATTGGAAACGAGGCATTATGTCTTAGTCTTCACGGGTGACAACGCATCTGCATTTTGATTCGTAATCGAAGATAGATGTAGATGTCTATGGGCCAGAGCAACCAATAACCAAGTGGACTGTGTGTTCGTTTGTCACATTAATCCTATAAAAAAGTCCACAGCTGAATATAGGTCAATCGTTACATAGAATTAGAAATTAAAAGTTAAAAATTTTGTAAAATCGACTTCAAAATAAATTATTAAAAAGAACTGAAAACTATTGATCAGACCTAGATTAAATTCATATGGGATCGATCACGTGTGAAGCGCCAGCTTTCAAATAAAAAAAGAATCATCGAAAACGGTTCACTAAATAGAAAGTTATTAGGTAACATACATTAGGTGTGTGCGTGTTAGTATCGTATCTTTGCAAAACTGCGACACGCGAGTGTGTACTGGTCAGTTAGCACTGGGGCTATGAGCGAGCGTGTGTGTACGTGTACGTGTGCGTGTGTGTACGTGTGCGTGTGTGTACGTGTGCGTGTGTGTGCGTGCACTTGCCGGGCGGGTAGCGCTGCGGCGGCGGGCGCGGGCGGCGCGCGCGCGTGGGCGGGGCGCCGCGGGGCGCGGGGAACGACGCGCCGGCGCCGCACATGACGCGCGCGTGTGTGCGTGTGTACGTGTGCGTGTGTGTGCGTGCACTTGCCGGGCGGGTAGCGCTGCGGCGGCGGGCGCGGGCGGCGCGCGCGCGTGGGCGGGGCGCCGCGGGGCGCGGGGAACGACGCGCCGGCGCCGCACATGACGCGCGCGTGTGTGCGTGTGTACGTGTGCGTGTGTGTGCGTGCACTTGCCGGGCGGGTAGCGCTGCGGCGGCGGGCGCGGGCGGCGCGCGCGCGTGGGCGGGGCGCCGCGGGGCGCGGGGAACGACGCGCCGGCGCCGCACATGACGCGCGCGTGTGTGCGTGTGTACGTGTGCGTGTGTGTGCGTGCACTTGCCGGGCGGGTAGCGCTGCGGCGGCGGGCGCGGGCGGCGCGCGCGCGTGGGCGGGGCGCCGCGGGGCGCGGGGAACGACGCGCCGGCGCCGCACATGACGCGCGCGTGTGTGCGTGTGTACGTGTGCGTGTGTGTGCGTGCACTTGCCGGGCGGGTAGCGCTGCGGCGGCGGGCGCGGGCGGCGCGCGCGCGTGGGCGGGGCGCCGCGGGGCGCGGGGAACGACGCGCCGGCGCCGCACATGACGCGCGCGTGTGTGCGTGTGTACGTGTGCGTGTGTGTGCGTGCACTTGCCGGGCGGGTAGCGCTGCGGCGGCGGGCGCGGGCGGCGCGCGCGCGTGGGCGGGGCGCCGCGGGGCGCGGGGAACGACGCGCCGGCGCCGCACATGACGCGCGCGTGTGTGCGTGTGTACGTGTGCGTGTGTGTGCGTGCACTTGCCGGGCGGGTAGCGCTGCGGCGGCGGGCGCGGGCGGCGCGCGCGCGTGGGCGGGGCGCCGCGGGGCGCGGGGAACGACGCGCCGGCGCCGCACATGACGACGCGCAGCTGCTGGTCGATCTCCTGCTTCTCCGCGCGCAGCTGCTCCACCTCCTGCCGACACAACCGCACACACATTACAATTACACACCTCACACACCGGCAACCTTGAACAACCTTGAACAACTTACATACAACGGTGCAACTCACACTAGAACTAAACTATTTTTATAACGTAATTATTCTTTAAATCTTTATCATAACAAAACCAGCTGGCCCATCGGACATTATTCTGCTCTTTCTAGTGGTATTACGTCCTTTTATCTTTTAAATTCAGAATGCATGGTAATGCATTATTTTAATTGATTATCATTCATAAATATGTAACACCTACTATTTTAATACTACGTTCATAAGGGTCGCTCAGTAAGGTACCTTATCGCGCGTCTTCTCGCACCCTTCCCTTTTGTTTACCGTTACAACACAAATACCTAACGTCCGCTCGCCTAGCCGACAGCTGACATAACCTCATTACGTACACTTCGTTACCAACGACAGAACGAAAATATTCGAACCGCGGATACTATCAAAAGGTGTTACATTTTAAGCAATGAAAGTTTACGTGGTGCGCAAAGATTATATGAAAGTAAGTCTTTCAATCTGTTCAAGTGCAGTAAACGATAATTTAAATAATGAACATAAATGAACTGCACGCTATACTATGGTCTGTAAACTCACTTTCTTCACCGTTAATATTTCATCTGTGAGGTGAATAGGTCGTGTTTACGTCAAAGAGGCCCAAAGTTTTTGAAGACACTAAAATTATTGCTGTGTTTATAGAACTTAAGTACACAAGAACAGTTAATAAGTGTAAATTTAAAAAAATGTACTCGTCTATGCATAGTGTGTGGGCAGTCCTAGCTGTTTGACCGGTCGGCAATCTTCAATTTTTGTTTTTGACTCGTTCGCGCTCCGATCAACTACTTTGAATTTACATTGTGAACATTTAATATGTGGTGTGTTCAAAACAACAAAAATAAGAAAAAAAAAAAACAGTAAAACTATCATAAATATAATTCACAAGTGAATGACAATTACAGATTGCAAAATAACAAATAACATCATAAACCGACAAAATTAAAAAAAAACCTGCCATCACAACTTATCAAGGGATTAATTTTTATTTTTTAAATTAACAATGAAATTGAAAACGTGCCCGGTATTGTCAACCTCTGCTTCTTTTAGGTTTTTAGCTTCGACTTTATCTAAATAATAGTCGCTTAATGTCATGAGATAAATAATTAAAATGATTACATATAAGTGTAACAGTTGGTGTTATAAAAAATTACGCATCAATCTTAACTGTAACATGTTTATTGTATTTCTGTTACAAAGTGTGTGTTATAAATAACGTGTTTTAACTTCTGTCAAATGGTATTTTAAATAGAGTATAGTTATTAACTTACGTACGTACGCACGCACGCACGCACGCACGCGCACACACACTCACACACACACACACACACACACACACACTCACTCACTCACTCACACACACACACACGCACACTCACACACGCACACTCACACACTCACTCACTCACTCACTCACTCACTCACACGCACACGCACGCGCACGCGCATGCGCACGCACACACACACACTCACACACTCACACAAACACACACTCACACACTCACTCACACACGCACACTCACTCACACACGCACACTCACACACGCACACTCACACACGCACACTCACACACTCACACATTCACTCACTCACTCACTCACGCGCACGCGCACGCACACGCACTCGCACTCGCACACGCACACGCACACGCACGCACGCACGCACACACACACACACACACACACACACACACACACACACACACACACACAATTTGCGTAGTTATTGCAAATAAATCACATTCAATTGTATGTTCAAAATGTAATATCGGTATGTAATAATTTATTTAAAGTTAAAAAGTTAAAGTTATATACGTCCCACTGCTGGGCACAGGCCTCCTCTCATTTCTGAGAGGGTTTTAGGACAAATTTAAAAAACAACCCTGTATACTTATAGTAGAGCCATTTTTTTATTATAGTTCCAGCATGAATGGATCACCTTGGCGGGATAAGGACTACGTTCTCATGGAGTACCAACATGAAAAACAGCTTTAATATTGCCGTGTTTTAAATGGTGAATGTAGGGAATCAGATATCTTGGAAATGAAGCATTTCATCTAAATCCTCAGGGATAACAACGCATCTACATTTTGATTCGTAATCGAGAATAGATGTGGAATGTGGATGTCTTCGGATCACAACATCCACTTCTCATCAAGTGAACTGTGAGCTCACTTGTCACCCTTATTCAATAAAAAATTCTACAATAGTGCCTTCTTCCTATTGGATTTAGATTTTGTGATATTCCTTTTTTACCACTAACACACCTGATAGAATAGAATAGAATAGAATAGAATATTTTTTTATTCAATATAGATCACATGTGTAATTCTTATTGAAAGTCATTTTTTACTTTACCACATTTACTTTGATAGTAAGTGGTTGCTGTGGCTCATAGACATTTATCCTCGATTACGAATCAAAATGCAGATGCGTTGTTACCCGTGAGGACTAAGATAGAATGCCTCGTTTCCACTAAAAAGGGCTCTGGGTTTTAAACACTCACCATACGAAACACAGTAGTTTTAAGCTACTATTTCACGCTGGTATCCTGTGAGAGCGTGGTTTTTCCCCGGTCAAGTCGACCCAATCGTGCTTCAACTTTATCAGTAATTTGGATTGTGTTTATTATTTGTTAATTTAAAATGGTAAACGTCTAAAAACAATCGATCAAAGGACAAAGATTTTGATACTCATAATGTTTGAGCCACATGTTAATAGGTGTGGCTAGTTTCAATTAAAGTAACAGTCCTAGCAATTTGAGTGGCATTTAGATCTGGCACTCTCAGTTTATTTGCAGTAACAATTAACACTTTACACGACAAAAACGGCAGTGAATGCAAACATTTAAACAAAACCTAAATTTAAAAGTTGGTAAAATGTTTTGCAGTATGAAAGAACGCGCAATATTATATAAGGTAGAAACAAACGAAATTTGAATGAAAAAATATTTAAAGGTTTTCTTTTTTTTAAATAGCATTTAATAATGTTTGTTGCTATTAAGCACGATAATTAAAATAGGGAAAATTAAACTTTTTTTTTGTTCATAAGTGTATACTTTATAAATATGAGGTGCATCGGGCAAAGCATTGGGAGGTGTCGATGGGCGTGACGTACCTTGAGGTGCGCGACGTGGTACTCGACGAGCACCTTGGCGTTGGCGATGTTCTCGCGCGTGCCCACGAACACGAAGGACATCATGCCCTCCTCGCGCGGCGCCGAGGGCCGCGGCTCGTTGTCGCCCTCCACCTTGACGCGCACGACGCCGCTCTTGTCCACGATCTCCTGGATCACCTTGCCGCTCTTGCCGATCACCTTGCCCACCAGCGCGCGCGGCACCATCACCGACTCCTCGGCGTACTCCAGCAGCGCGCGCGCCGCCCGCACCGCCTCGCTCGACTGCAACACCACACACACACGACCTCATGCTGCACTCATCACTCTATAGCTTATTGAAACACTATCAGCAAACCTTTTCAACTAGTCATATGAGGGCGTGTCAAAAAATTCGCGGAAAGGGGGGGGGGGGGGACTTTTTGTAACATTCACTACTTGGTGACTCAATACAACTAAATGCCAAATTCCAACCAGACACTTCATTACACATTAAGATATCACAGGATAAACCAATCAAACGGGGAGTGAACACAAAACTATGGAGAAAATTGATTTTCATGCCATGATTGAGTTCCTCACTAAGCAAGAAAAAATGCCACATATTATCATTACGAAAAAATATCATCTGTTTACAGGGACTCTTGCACTGAAAATCAGAAATTATCACGAAAGTTGAAAAAGTTGTTCTTCAAAATACCCATCTGAAAAAAAAACAGATAATAGAAATGACAGCACATCATCTATGACCGTTTTAAACATTCTCCATGACCATCTTGGCATATCTAAGGTTAGTTGCAAGATAAGTGAAAACAGGGACGAAATTACGCACCAAATTGTGACTAGAAATGAAACTTGGTTCATCACTATGAACCTGAGTCAAAACAAGAATCTAGGCAGTGACAAAAAATCGAAGCACTGCCTAAAATTTCAAGATGTCACAATCAGCTGGAAAGATTATGGCTTCAGTTCTTCAGGGATTCAAAGAGGATTATATTAATCGATTATAAACAAAAACGTGTCAATATCACAAGACAATATTACGCTACACTATTAGATTTCATTTTTAAATGCAATTAAATAAAATAGAAGGGGAGTGGCCTCGAGGTGTGCTCCTTTTGCACGACAACGCACACACCCGTACACAAGTCATATAGCTAAGGCTTCCTTACATAAATGCGACTTCGAAAGTTTAAACCACTCTCCCTGAGGCGAGATTTGGCCACTTCGAATTATTATTTGTTCCCAAATATGACAAGAGATTCGAGAAACGAAATTTACAGATGACGAAGAAGTTAAGTCGGCAATTTCTGTCTATTTTGAGAGCATTGACAAAACATTTTTTTTTTCAAAGATATAAATAAATAAGTTATTAAAACGGTTTGAGTTTATTTGGGGTTAATGAAAATATATCAGAATTAATTTCACAACTTTCCCTTTTATTCCGCGAACTTATTGGCCTACCCTCATAAAAATAAGTGATCATTTCCTTGATGCATTTTGCTCACGTCTAATCTACTTTCACCATGTCCTTTTAGACAAATTAATACGCTACAGCCAAGCTACAACCTTGTTGTGACTGTGGCGGGAACAGGTCGGCTCCATCAAGGAAATACCACTTTCACACAGAATACCATCATAATATCGCTTTGCAAAGTTCACAAGAGGTGTTCCCATCAGTTTTTTATGTTTTGATTGTTCATAAATAAATGTGACAAGTGGACTGTGTAACTTGAATGATCACCCTTATATAAAAAATTCGACAAAACTGATTTCTCCTAATATATTTAGGTTATGTAATAAAATGAAAAATAATCTAGGATACACTGACAAAGAAATTGTGAACAACAATACAACTAGACCCATATATAATCTTTTAACAGGAACACAACATAAGGTGCACTCACCTCGCCGCAGATCTTGAAGGTGCAGGAGAGCTCCTCGAGCTCGATGTTGGTGATGCCGGGCACCTTGCGCGCCTGCTGGATGTTGGCGCCGTGCGTGCCGATGGCCAGCCCCATCAGGTCCTCGCGCACGCTGAACTCGTCCGTGTACCTGCGTAACATATGTATCATGTATATACTATATCGTCATTAACTTCTGTTTCACATCCTTATTTTAAATTGTACAAGGAAGAAATACATTTTACTATTTGTTATGTATTACATAAACACCAATGAGGAAAATAAAAGTTACAGATATTCACAAAATATTAGAAATTTGCAAACATATATTATGAGTCAAAAGTCACATCACTATAAACTCAATAAAAATCTGTTTTATTTTTAATATAACATCATAATAAAACAAATTAAAAATTAATACTCTCGCCCAGTGGAATGTGAAACTTTTAAAAGTTTAAAAACTAATTTTTAATATTTTAAATTTTTAGTAATAACTAATAAAAATATTAAAATCTTTTTCATGTACGCAAATGCCTACTGGTTCCCAATGCTACGCATTAACATAGCAAATGGTATATATGGCAAAAAGAGTAGAAAACATTCTCCCATTTTTTCCTTTCAACTTCCAGTTGAAATCAGGGAAGGGGAAGCATTTTACTGATGCCATGATGCCCATTGCCATACCACATCCAAACATACACACAAAAAATTAAACATAATGGTGTGATCATATTGGATACCGAAAATATATTGGGTAAATAAGTTTAGGGCTTTTTAATGTCTGTTTTATGAAATAGCTTGTAATTTAAGTTTATTTAATTAATTAATTAATTAAAGAATTTTACTTACCCGCCTTGATTGTGTATTTTTGTAGATTCCAACTGTCGAGCTGCCTCTTCAGTCTTTTTTAACAATAGCAGCTTTTGTGTTAGATTTCTAAAACAGACAAAAACACTATGAGTATTGTCATGTCATCTCTATAGACTAAAAATAACAGGTATTAAAAAAAAATCTCATTTATTCAGATTATTGTGGAAATTTGATATAAAAGATAATGTTCTGGTGCCTAAAAAACTTTATGTAAATTTATTTCAACAAAAAATAAAAATAAAAAATATTTATATATAATCTTCCCATAACCTTCGCGCAAGTGCAAGCAATAAGTTGACAAAGTTTTACCGTAATCAGATAAACGGTATGGTAGCGCATAAAATAGGAACAAACAAACATTAATTTTTATATTTTTCTAAAACGATATTTCTGCAATTATCTCTTATGCGGCTGCAACGCGCCCGGTACCAGCTAATTATAGTTTACTATAATATAAGATTGAGAATACTTGAAGCAGTAAGTAAGTACGCTTTTTGTACAATACATTATGTAAGATTAAAATTATAAAATTTATTGTTAACTATTTGCATTTTAATTATACTTTATTGTTTTTTTTTGTTATCAATTATTATCTTAGATGTTTGTAGGAAACTTTATACTACCAACTCAACACAATCTCAGTGCTGGTGGCCCTGTAGTTTTCATAATAATGTCAGCACTTGTTTTGTCCCAATGGTGAGTCTGCCATACAGGACAAATAGGCACTCAAATGTGGCTTATCAAATGAGATCCTAATATAAGTGCATAAGTTTATGAAAATTATATCATTATTGTACTTTTCGTAAATTGTCAGTCATATTATAGGAAATTTGAAGTGGCTTTGTATATGGTAGACATCATAGAGTAAAACATGGTGAGGAAACCTCAATGTCTGAGAAATAAGAAAAAAAATATTTCGAAGAAATGTGAAGTTCACCAACATGCATTGGGGTAGCGCGGCGGACATTTCCTTGTCCTAAAACCCTCTCAGAAATGAGAGGAGGCCTCTGCTCAGTGGGACGTAAATAGGCTCTAACTTTAACTTTTTGCCCACCACAATCCATTATACCATTACATCCTATAAAAGTCCACAGCTGAACAACCGCAAAGCTATTAAAGGCCGGCAACGCATCTGCAATTCCCCTGGTGTTGCAGTTGTTCATGGGCGGCGGTAGTCACTTACTATCAGATGAGCCCATGTTCGTTTGCCCCCTATAAAAAAAACATAGGATTGTCCCATAGATTGCTTTATAGGGAGTATTTACCCATAGTTGGCAGGCGAGTTGACAACGGCAGCTTTGTATTATTTTGAGTTGTTATCAGAAAGATGCTGCTGCCCATCTTCTGTTTTGGTTTTCCTCTGTCGCCACTTATGAAATCCACGGTACGATATTGTGTAGTGGATATTCTTACACCGTCACTCAAACACGCCCTCCACAAAATATGTCCTCAAATTATCTGATCTGGCAATGAAGTATTTGAGTATGGTCAACAATGTAAGGGATAATTAGTGGTGCGTGTGTGCGTGTGGAGCAGTGACCTGAAGTGCATCTCCTGCAGCATGGTGGCGCGGCGCTGCGAGGTCTCGCAGCGCGAGATGACGGCGAGCGCGCCGCGCTCCGGCACGAACCACACCAGCGCGGCGCCGATCGCCTTCTGGAACTCCTTGTGTGCGTTCTCCACTTTTGCGCTGTCAAACGCACGCATACGTTTATACCAAGTGTACAATAATATACGATACAATCATTCAATATACATTACAAGAATACATAAAGAAAGTCTTTTAAATTTTACAACTGGTTCGGCAAAAAACCTCCGTCCTGAGAAGAGTCAGCAAAACCTAGTGGGATTTTTTTAAACATTTATTTACGATATAAAATTTTATACAATTAAGTATAAAAACATTTAAAAACAGTATGGTAACGATCACCTCATTCCCAGGGGTTATTATCAATCATGTACTCTTTAGTTGTAACCCTTATTAAACAATATTTACTTATTAAAGTTGACAAAAAATTACTTTGCGTAATTTTTTGTCAACTTTAATATAATGGATTTCCGCAAAGTAACGCCTGATTCTATTAATTATAATTTTTACTTAACATTTTTTTTTTATCTCTTTGAATATGTCCAGCATAATACTTTCTGGAACTTTGTTGTAAGATTGTATACATTACCCCATTAACGAATTATACCACAGTCGAGACTGCAGTAGTGTGCGATGTGTGAAGCAAATAAGTGCAGTGAAGTTTTAAGCCTATGGAGTTGCACACAACCACTCCCTTGCTCCCACGACTAACAGGTTTCTATGAGGATTTCCCTGAATATAAAAAAGAGAAGTCCAGGTCACGCTGATCTGACAGACATACCCTTGAAATAATTCCTTGAATACATTAAAGTTTAAATAAAAACATTAAGTTACCAATAAATAAAAAAGAAAACATAAAATTTTTGAGCAGGAAAAAATCCGACAACACACAATCTAGAAATATTTTTAATTTTTTACAAGTTTCCAGCAATTAAAATTGCAATTAACAATTCTAGTAATGCAGGCGGAGATTGATTTATGAACTTTTAAGGCGAACAACCAGCCTTTTAGCTACCATGATTCACATTTAGGTAAGGTACCATTACTTACTAACAATGTATAGCACTAACACCAGGAACCAACCACTTTGATCACTCAAAATATACTATAAAATTTATAAACACCCATTTACATTTATTTACAATATACAATTTTTTATACAAATAATGGCAAAAAAACCATGAATTAAATTTATTACCATTTAAATAAATTAGAATCTATCGAAGCAGTTATTACTTATATAACAATATACACTACTGTAAGCACTTACTATTCCTTGAGATCATCAGGTACGGGTATTTCAAACTTGTGAAAGGTGTTCTTGTCGATGGGCGTCTTGGGCGTCTTGACACGTAGCCGATCCTTTGGCACGATCTCCGTGTAGCAATTATCCCACTCTAGGTATTCTATTACTAGAAAGTCCCCCCGCATCATCTGGAAAAGAAAAAAACGATAAAGGTCACATGATGAATCACAGACTAAGAATTAGTCAATGTAACAATAAAGCTAGAAACAGATATCAGTCTCGGATGATCAAAGAAAGGTAACCGGGGAGCTGCGTACATTTAAAGTGATGCCGAAACCAGTATTTATATGGCCTACAAATTGTTCCGGGTCTGGATGTTGTCGATCTTGCCTTGATATTAGATGTTCTTATTCACTCATCGAGTGGAGATAATGGTCAAGAAGAAACACTTGACAAGCCGGATGCTATCTTAAATAAAGAGTTGGCAGAAAAAAAGACTGAATGTGGATCAAAATCCACAGACATGGTGGAAAGTGAATTGAAAATTCTCTCTGGGTGAGCACGCAAGTACTTATCCCCTCTACCGGTCAGCGTTCCCAGTGAACTATTATTTAGTTGCGCTGGGCTAATCTACGATCCACTAAGAAACCGGCTGGAGGCTGATAAAACTGCGATATTACTTTGTCATTAAAATATGATGTACCAATTATTAATTTTAATTATTAAAAAATTGTTTTGAATGTAACATCAAAATGATTTCTTACATTTACGCGAACACTACACATTGAATAAAACTACTTTTACGGATTTTATCGCGTTTAATTAACTTCTTTTGCTTATTTTTGTTAATTTCGAATTAATAAAAATAAGCAAAATAAGTTAATTAAAAGTAAAAGTAGTTTTATTCAGTAACATCAATATTTAAAAAATAATACAAAAATAATCGTCTTTTATTTAATTGTTCCCCTAATAAGTAGTTTTTCCTAAAAACAAAACTTGAACTCCGCATCCGTAACCGCGGATGTGAGCCTCTAAAATCCGCATCCGCAACAACCCTAACACACCCGTACATATTATAACAGCCTGCCGCGCGCAGCATTGGCGCCGATTGTAGGACTTTGATGTATTTCGCCTAGGGTGCTTCACACATTTTTAGTGTAACATTACGCTACATGATTACAGCGAGGAAGTTAAGATATATTGAAAATTTAAGTCCTTATTGTTCTCGTTAAATCTGTTAACGGAACTAATTCTCTATCCATGACAAAATAACACACTTGGCATTCCCGTATTAAACCTTGACTGGCGGGAAGTGTGTCAGTGGCCGGCGAATAGCCGTGCTGATTTTTCTAATATTACACCCACGTTCTTATCCCAACAAGACAGCTGCATGAACGTAAATATGTTAGTTCGTTCGCAAGATCTAATTTCAATATCTCAACATGAAACCGATAATTAGATACATCCGATACCAAAACAAATAACATAAAATCGGTGGTATTCTGGATTTGTCGCTATATCGGCATTTTTTAATAAAATTGATGTGACATACAAACTTATAACCCAACTATTGGTAAGTTGCTACTGCAGTCCGTGGAAACCAGCAGCCAGTTTCACACAAAGAAGGTTGCGGATGAGTTGTCACCTTTGAGAACTAAGATGGAAATACACTTCAAACTGGAACACAGCAGTGCACGCATTGCTTTTTGATCGCATAAATAGGTAAGAGAGTGGTAACGAGCCTGACGGACTCCTAGACACAAAAGGTGTCCTACCACCGTCACGGGCGATATTTATTTGACGTGACCTAGGAATTCTTTAGTATTCAAACTAGTTCTGTCGCATCCGAGAAGCTTTAATGTTAATTATAATTACTAACTTTTGAAAGTTCTCAGGGATTACAACCATAGTTACCTGTCTGTTAAAACCATTTTTTTTAATTGAATTAATAGTGTAACCCAACTTAATCTGAGTATTATTTTATCTTCTTTTAAATTAATTAAGAATATCGATGTCGCGAAATCTATACCTATCTGTACAAATAAATAAAATTGACGTGTCTGTATGTAATGTCAAACAGCTTTTTACTAAATGCATATGAAAGTATTTACGGCACTTATAACAAACAACAATTTTTTTAAAATTTTGTCCGTTTGTTCCGGCTAATCTCCGAAACGGCTGGACCGATTTTGACGAGATTTTCACTGGTAGAGTTGGTAGATAGCTGATGTTATAAGGAGTAACTTTAGGCTACTTTTATTTTAGTAAAAGAATTAGGGTTCCGTGCAAAAAAATTAAAACCCATTAAATCCAATCGTAACAAATTCCACGCGGGCGAAGTCCCGGGGAGCAGCTAGTTATGGTTCCGTTCCTCAAAAGGAAAAAACGGAACCCTTATAGGATCACTTTGTTGTCCGTCTGTCTGTCTGTCTGTCTGTTAAGACCCTATTTCTCAGGAATGCGTGGAGGTATCAAGCTGAAATTCATTTCAAATACTCAAGTCTACTGTCCCTTAGAGCTGTGAAAAAATCAAACTTCTAAGTTTTGCCGCAAATTTTCGATATTCGCAAGGGAATCAAAACCTACAGGGTACTTCCCGTGAACTCAGAATCTTGAAATTTGGTACGAAGCAACATTTTATAGCACAGATAAAGGAAAAATTGCGAAAAGCATAAATTTTTAGTTACATCATATAATAAAAATACTTTTAATCATTGATTTATATGATTTTAATACTATAAAACTTAATATATACCTACAGATTTGTTCGGAATCCTCGGTGCACGAGTCCGACTCGCACTATGCCGGTTTTTTTTTTATTATAAGAGTCGGTATCAGTTAGTATCGGGAGAAGCGCGTGTCCCTACTCATAATCAAAATATTTTATTGCACTCGCCTATGTTGGTAAAATTTGCCATAATGCTTGGTTTGCACATCGCACATCTGGTACGTGGCACCTTAAGATACATCTTAGTTTGCACATCACATGTTAGGCACGTTGCACCTGTTACAAGATTGTATTTCCTAGATGTATCGGTAATTCAATTTTGATGTTATTTTTTTTAAGACACTCACATAATAAGATGTGATAAAGGATTCATTTATGCCACCACCATATTATGTATTTCGAAATTCTGCTCGGATTCGCGGACATGCCCTGTGATAAAATTCCAACAAGTGACAAGCTTACAGGTTTAAAACAGTAATTAAAAAACACGACTGCGTTAAAAAGATTACTGAAAAAACTTTGCCCTCCCGTTTTTGCATTTATTTTGCAGATGCAATATATAAATATTACATAGCCTATGTGGCCTCTACAATTAAGACTAATACATCGTTAGATTCTTCATGTTAAAATCCATCAAGCTACATAACGTGCCAAAGAATGTACTCCCGAAAAACATTACCCCCTGGGGCAGTCGGGTAAAAACAGTATATTCCAATAAGGAATAAGGAGAAGTTGTTTACTATTTTCTAACGAGATCGATGCAAAAAGCGATATTTCGAATCGAGAATTCGGAAGTCTACGCCCCAGTTATTTGGGTCGCCCGAGAACAAAAATACCTTTGCAGCGACTGCATTTTGAAACAGTAAAAAGGAAAATAATATCAAAGAGGGAGATTTACCCACAAATAATGCACATTATATCTGTATCTTTCAATACATGTGTTACCCATTTGCAACTACAAATTGTATTCAAAATATGGTGGTAGATGAAAAACATTATTCCAATAATGAAAGGCAATTATGTAACAAAACAACAAATAAAATATCAACTTTTATATGAATTATCCTTAGCTATTGAGTTCTATAGTTTCTTTTTAATGAGCATTTAGTCCACGGCTGTACTCTGGAACGGCTAGAGGACTTTTCCTAAGATTGAAAAAAAAAACAGAATTATTCAAAAAAATTACTTGGCGCTTACTGTAATACAAATTAATATTATTATTTTTAACATTTCAGTGGCTTTCTTCATTTTGGCACTTTCGGCTAACATTGCTTGCCAAAACTGGAAGGATATTTTGGATGAAATAAACCGTATTTGGGATTTTTAGACATCGTACTGGATATTTGTTACGAAATATATAACAAGAAATCGGTTCATACACATATTATGTAAGTTCGTGGACATTTCCGAACACCTTACGTGTAGTTCCTTGTGTACTAATTACAGAGAAGTGTATTTTTTTTAAGAATGGGAACATTATATTTTCTTAAATGAAGTTGGAAGTCAAAAAAAAACATAATTGACTTTCAACATAATTAAAAAAAAAATTAAAATAAGTGTATGAATTAAAAGTATGTCAATGCAAAGCACACAGGTGTTCTTTTTCATTAAAAAAAAGGTGCAACATTTGATATATTCTATGAATAAATAGTATCGGAGTATTGAAAAATCGGTCCTTAATTTACAATTTATATTACTGACTTGATACAACACGGACACATTGATACAACACCACGGAACTATACTATATCCATCTATCCCATCTATCCATTGTAGCCTTGTAAAGTGCACTGCTGAACATAAGCCTCCCCATGAGTGCCCCATTGAAGGGATTTTGTCACAGTTGCTACGCTTGGCAGGCGGGTTGGTAACCGCAGTTTATAATTTTAAGTTGTTATCAGGAACATACTGCTGTCCATCTGGTTCGGTTTCCCTGTGTCGCCTCTCACGACAACCACCGGACGATATGGGGTAGTGGATATTCTTACACCGCCACCACACGGGTTTCAATACTATATACCTACTGTTAAAAATATTAATTTAAGGTTTTAATTCTGTCCTTTTTATTGTTTAAATATTGTTATTTAAATTACTTGGGAAAATTTATATAAATCACTATGGTATTAATAGCCTCCTAGGGAGTTGTTTTTATATAACTGGCAACTTTTAGAAACAAAACGGAGGTCTAGTAGTTTGAAATTTGCGGTGTTTAAAAATTAATAACAGATTAAAAGATTTAAACAGTCTAAACTTATTATTTCATTAACAATTCAGAAGTGGGATTAGTTAGCCCATGTGTTTTATACACTAAATCTACTGAAAGGTAAAATAAGTGAGGATTGGGTAAGTGAATTATATCTAATTAGCTCATAAGTTTAACAAACAAAATGGAGAATGTTGTAAAGTTCAAAATTTAAGCAATTAATCAATTATTATGATCAGGTATTAATAAATACTTGATTGTATCATCATTATCATATTATTGGGGGAGTGGAAAGATTCCTGATTCAAAAAAAAAGTAATTAACTGCTCGAACAGAAATCATGTCAGTTACCTATTTATATAAAAATATTTATATGTGTAAATCAAGTTTAATGTCTTTGTACCTATTCATGTAACGTTTTTGATTGCATGTACTTTTGTATAATGTTGTCTTAGTAGCCACCCCAGCTGCATTTAATAATTTATGTGATCTCTTATTACATTGGCAAAATATGTATTTTCTGAAATAAATATAAAACATGTAGTTTACTAATACTTAGGACATGCTTTAATATATGTGAAGATATAAACATCTTAATTTAGAATGAGATTTGATCATTAATGTTGATGCAAAATGGTAACAAGCATACTACATTAAATATCTCATTGCAATATCAATACTACAAAATTTTACTCCTATAATATAAAAAAAAAGAAAATATTTAACTGTTTATATATTATCTTGCCATCTCATACTTCAATAGAAGATTCATCGAGGTACGCACTAATGAGTCTGTTCTAATATATAATAAAATTTTCATGAAACTGATTAATGTTAAATATGCATAAAGGTGACCTTAATTTGATAAGATTTCTCTTCCAGTAAACCTTATAGTGGAAAGGTAAGTTTTTCTACATGTGTTTAGAGTGTCATCTTAATTTATTTAGTAATATTGTGAAACAATTGCCTTTTAACAATTTTTATTAGAATATATTTTTATTATGAATAAACCTTAATACATTTCCTTTAATGTTTTATAGTTAGTTCTCCCAAAGGTAACAAAATGGCTGAAATACATATCAGTTAAGTGTATTAGAAAATGAAGGGTTTGAATATGAAGATAATAACTTTATATTATTGGAAGTTGTCTATTATTTTCTTCTTTGTATTTTAATTTACTCATATTGAGAGATAATTGTGACCTGTTCAATCAGTATTTTATAATGTAATGATGAACATATGACTCAGTGAACAATATTTGCCTGCCAAGTCATAGGCTCCGGGTTGAACCATACAAATATATATACATTTACTAAGTATTGCCTTCATACCCTGTGATAGTAAATGACCCTATTGATGAGGTTGGTCAAACAAACCTTATTAGGTAACCTATGGGATATGTTTAGTAACTACTTTTATAGGATTGTTTATTTAATATAACTTTTTTTTTTATTTCTTAACCTCTGAGGGTTGAGACTACAAGAGGTACATATATTAAAATTCTTCTAGCAAATTTAGTTAGTGTTCTATATTTATTTGACTTAAGTTGCTATGAAGTCATATGTATATTATACAAAACTCAAGAAGTTGATATGCCATTGTAAGAGATATATTTATTTACATAGACATTTCTGAATATTTCAGATTTGAGTTCATTCCAGTCCACTTCCTTAAGCCCTAAAGCTATTAACAATGAATTCTTATTCGTGTGACCCCATTAATGAAAATACAACACCAAATGCAACACCACCTTTACCACCCAGACGCAGTAGTAGTAATACTCACATCACGGATAAGCGAATGTCATCAAGTAGAAGTAATCGCAAAGTTTCATGCTCTCGCAGTAAATATAGGAGGACTGCATCGCGTTCTCCTGCAGAGAGTGATAATCGCTCTCATACGTCGCAATATAGTCATCGTAGAAGCCGTTGTCGGACACCAGTATCATCAAGGAATCGATACCGAGTCATGTCTCGGACATATAATAAACGACAATCACATGACCGAGGTAGCTTAAGTAGCTCGTCAAAAGGTAGAAATTTGTTGTCAGAATCGGGACGATCGGGAACAGAATATACTCAAAGGCATTCGAGAAATACTTTGAAGCGAAGTAGATCAAATTCTTCAATTTTATCCAAAAGCCATAATTCTAAAGTACGGTGTCATGGTTCACGCGAGTCACTTAGTTTAAAGGAAACACCGAATACAACGCTGCTAGAGCAATTAGTTAGTGTTCTCAACAATAAAATTAATGCTGGGTCTCCTGGTACTGCCATACATAACGCTCAGCACATGATAGCAGAATTCGACCCACAAGCTAAGTCACAGACAATGAAAGATTGGCTTTCTAAAATAAACGAGTCAGCACATGTGTACGGGTGGTCAGAACGTCAAACGATATTCTGTGCTTTGCCTAAGCTGAAAGGTTTAGCCAAACGTTGGTATGATGGACTAACAAGCATTAAATATACCTGGTCGGAATGGCAAGATAAACTTTTATCTGCATTCCCGTGTGAGCAGAACTATGGGGACTTGTTGTCCGAAATGTTAATACGAAAAACAAGACGCAACGAAACATTGGAAGAGTATTATTACGACAAAATTATGCTTGTCAACAGATGCGAACTTAAAGGCAGGCATGCGGTAGATTGCTTGACTCACGGAATATTTGATTCAAATGTGAGAATGAATGTGCAAGGAGCCAACCTTCAAGAACCTGAAGAAGTCTTGAAGTACTTTAGAAATATATCGAGTAAGGTTGTAGACACGGTTAAGAGATACACTCCGATTAATCGTGATAATACGGACCACAGTCACATTAAGAAAACTATGGACTTAAACGTGAGAAGACAAGTTCTGATAACATGTTTTAACTGTGGTGAACAAGGTCACACTGTCACAAGATGTTCCAAGGAGCTTATTAAATGTAAAAAGTGTAGACGCTATGGTCACACAGAAAAAGACTGTAATGGATTTACAGATCCAACCAAAAAAGATCAAAGATTAATCCTAAACACCACGAATACAACCAAAAGTGTACTAAAGATTACAAATAACGACAGCAGAGGCAATAAATACTATAAACAAGTTAAAGTAAATGGTCAAATAATATCAGGTTTTATTGACTTTGGTAGTCAGTGCACGTTATTAAGAAAAGATTTAGGATTAAAGTTGAACATCCCGATTGATAACATCAATTTACCAAAATTGAAGGGATTTGGCAATGGTATCTTAATTCCGTATGGCCGAATCATCATTCAAGTGGAATTAGACGGAATAAATGAAAGAGTAGAAGCCTATTTAGTGGAGCCCAATTTATTGCCAGCAGATGTTTTGATTGGACAATCCTTCACAGAACTTCCAGATGTACAAGCGTATAAATCTGACACTAAATTAACATTTTACAAGAAATTGGGTACTCAAACTGAAAAACTTCCAATAGTTATTATAGAAAGCGTTTTACTTTCCGGAGTAACAATTGTTACATGTGGCACAACAGTTAAAGCAAGCGGTTCTATTTTCGTTTCTACAGATCCCTGTTTAAAGAAAGGCAAGGAATACATGGTGATTCCGGGGGTGTATTCTATAGAACACGGGAAGGGGACCGTCATCGTGATCAGTTTAAATTCAGAACCATTTAGTTTGCCACAGGGTACGTTAATCTCTCGAGCGACATTCATTTCAAACGAACTATTGCCTAAAGTTACAACAGATGAAACTATAATAAAAAATATTAGTAGCATAACAACAAACGACTCGACTAAGACTATAACTGTCGATCAGCTTAACGTAGACGATGGCCTACAATGTGAAGTAAAAGACAGGCTACTTGAAATAATAAATTCACGACGCGATTGTTTTGCATTTTCACTTGAGGAACTGGGACAAACTTCTCACGCTGAAATGCACATCAAGCTCAAAGATGATGAACCGGTAACCTACAGGCCATATCGACTCTCATTATCTGAACGCGGGAAACTCAATGCCATCATCAGCGATATGTTGACTAATGGCATCATACGAGAGTCAAAATCTCAGTACGCTAGCCCTATAATATTAGTCGCAAAAAAGAACGGCGAGTCAAGGCTTTGTGTTGACTACAGAGCATTAAATAGGAAGACTATTAGAGAAAATTTCCCGATGCCTCTGATCGATGATCAGATAGATAGCCTCTCCGGTCAGGTTTTCTTTACGACGCTTGACCTTACTTCTGGATACCATCAAGTACCAGTATCAGAGGAGTCGAAACCACTAACGGCCTTCGTCACTCCAGATGGGCACTACGAATACAATCGTATGCCATTTGGGCTGACCAATGCTCCGGCGGTATTTCAGAGGCTCATTTTGAATCTTCTAAAAAAACGTAATATTCCAGGAGTTTTAGCATACATGGACGATATAATAATTGCATCCAAAACAATAGACGAAGGAATGGAAAAGTTGCAAGCCGTACTCGACTTGTTAAAGGAAGCAAACTTGACGTTGAACCTTACGAAATGTAATTTCTTTAAAAAATCAATTAACTACCTTGGATTTGAGATATCGCACGAAGGTGTAAGGCCAGGTCTTAAAAAGATTGAAGCTGTTGCTGCCTTTAAGGTGCCCGAAAATGTACACGAGGTTCGTCAGTTTATAGGCTTGTCGAGTTTCTTTCGACGTTTTGTACCGGGCTTCGCCTCAATTGCCAAACCTATAACCTCTCTTACAAAAGCAAACGCAACATGGACTTGGGATAAAGACCAAGTAAAAGCATTTTCTGAACTTAAAAGAATATTAACAACACGCCCAGTATTAGCCATTTATAATCCCTGCTATGAGACCGAATTGCACACTGATGCTAGTTCCTCCGGACTAGGCGGCATCTTGCTCCAACGTCAAAGTGCAGCTGCAGCGTTTCGACCTATAGCATATTTTAGCAGGCAGACTACAGCCGAGGAACAACATTTTCATTCCTATGAACTTGAGACGCTGGCCGTTGTCGCATCGCTTAATCGATTCAGAGTTTATCTCATTGGCATTGACTTCAAGGTTGTTACAGATTGCAATGCTTTGCGTACAACTTTGACCAAGAGAGACCTTATACCGAGAATAGCTCGATGGTGGCTCTTGGTCCAAGAATTTTCATTTTCAATTGAATACCGTCCAGGAAAACAATTAGCTCACGCAGATGCACTCAGCCGAAACGCACTATCTTCAGAAAAGGCTAATGAATTCTACAGTTCGAATAGCTTTACTAATGTGCTACAAATAGGAGAAGTGCATTGGTTACAATCGGTACAGATGAGTGATCCCAGACTTTGCCATATAAAGGCTGTATTGGATGCCAAAAGTCAAGAGGCAAAAGACATTCAGAATAACTACGTACTGAAAGATGGTAAGATTTATAGGAGAGTTGAAGGCCAATTACGATGGGCGGTACCTAGAGATGCACGGTGGAAGATTTGTCAACAGTGCCATGACGAAGCTGGTCATTTTTCCTGTGAGAAAACATTGGAAAAAGTGAAAAGAGATTACTGGTTTCCTAAATTGACTCAATTTGTAAAAAAATATGTACGTGCTTGTATTCCATGCGCACATGCCCGACAGCCAGGCGGTAAAAAACAAGGATTTCTACATTCCATACCAAAACCTTGTAACCCTTTTCAATGCTTACATATTGACCATTTGGGTCCCTTTGTAAAAACCAAACGAGGTAATATGTATATTCTCGGTATAATTGACAGCTTCACAAAGTTTGTGGTAATAAAAGCGGTCAAAAATACAAAAAGCAAGACGTCGATCGACGTTCTTAAGGACGTATTCGGACTATTCGGGGTACCGCAAAGCTTGATATCTGATCGGGGAACTAGCTTTACTTCCAATGAATTTAAAACATTCGTTGAATCAGTAGGACTTAAGCACATCTTAAACGCAGTGGCTACCCCTCGGGCTAATGGCCAAATTGAGCGGTATAACCCCGCACAATCCTGGCGTCGATCACAGCTTTATGTCATGGAGAGGATGATAGGAATTGGGACCTTCATATTAATCAGGTGCAATGGAGTCTCAATAATACAGTGAACCAAAGTACTGGCAAAAGTCCTACAGAAATTATTTTCGGAAAAAATACGGTAAATGCTTCTGAGACTCACCTGCACGAAATAATTTCATCTAAAGATATTTCGCCCGAAACTATACAGAAAATCAGGAATGAGGCAAGTGATAAGTTAGTTATACAACAAGCGACAATGAAGGAACGGTTTGATAAAAAAAGATGTAAGGCCAAAGTATACAAGGTCGGGGATTTAGTAATGGCACAAAAGAGTACCAGGACACCCGGAGAGAATCAGAAACTTGTCCCAGCCTTCAGTGGCCCATATCGCGTGACAGCAGTGTTGGACCATGACCGTTATTTGATTTGTAGCGTTGAGGGTTACTCAAAAAAAAAGTATAGTAACGTTTTCCCGGTAGATAAATTAAAGCCTTGGGTGACATTTAATGATTCAGAATCCGAAAGTGATTACTGCGACAGTAACTAACAATTAATCTAATTATTCACCCGTACAAATCGTGTAATTTTTTGTGTTATTTATACTACTGCCCTGTGATTCTGATATAGTGTGCTATTCAAATATACAAATTTCCTTAATTCCTTGTCCTGAGTATTCTTTTCCAACATCCAGTCCTAATTGAACTCTATGATGCCAACGAGGGTGCATACATGGTGCCCTGGCAGTAAAGCAATGCTGATATCCTAGAAGACTGGAGGGAGACCAGAGCACCTTGTGTGTGCACACGGTGCCCAGTAAACAATGAAATTTCCTGGAGCGAGGCCGAAGCATCTTGCGAATGCAAACGGTGCCAAGACTTGTTGGCTTTTGATGATCTGGAGTGAGGCCGAAGCACCTGGTGCGTGCAAGCGGTGCCCAGACTTGTTGAGTTGAAATGAACTGGAGTGATGCCGAAACACCCTTTGTGTGCAAGCGGTGCCCATTCATATAAAATCTCTAGAGAGAGGCCGAAGTACCTTGTGTGTGCAAGCGGTGCCTAGAGATTACTTAATTTCGCTGGAGTGAGGCCGAAGCATACTATGTATGCAAGCGGTGCCCAGCCGACCCAATTTGCTGTACAGATGCTGTGAACTTCTCGCGAGAAAGGGACGCTGAACAAACTCAAGGCACATAATTCCAACATCTAAACATTGTACAGAATGGGGACATTCTGTGGTGCGGGATGGCCGACAAATTATCAAGCTACCAGTTGTAATTTTGTAATTTTTTTTTGCAATGTGTAATATTTCATTATATGAATGTGTTCCAGTATAATAGACAATTGATGGTTACATTTGATTCCAATAACATTTTTTTTAATATTATTTTTTTTCTTGTGTCTGGGACAGCCACCATTTCAGGATGGCCGACTGTTAAAAATATTAATTTAAGGTTTTAATTCTGTCCTTTTTATTGTTTAAATATTGTTATTTAAATTACTTGGGAAAATTTATATAAATCACTATGGTATTAATAGCCTCCTAGGGAGTTGTTTTTATATAACTGGCAACTTTTAGAAACAAAACGGAGGTCTAGTAGTTTGAAATTTGCGGTGTTTAAAAATTAATAACAGATTAAAAGATTTAAACAGTCTAAACTTATTATTTCATTAACACTACCTATATAGATAATGAAATTTATGTATGTAAACTGCCCCCACGATACAGGAGAAAATCCTAGTAGGTAACGTTTTAAAATAAAAAAGAAAGATAATTGTTACGGACCGTGTTGTTTGCCCATGAGCAATTTATGTAAGTAATTGAAAAACCTCCACAACAAAAAATATAACCCAGTGAACTAATAATTAATAATTTTCCAGCAGTCTAATACAAATTTGAATAACATAGCATTAGCATGCAAACTACCAACGCATAATAAGCTTTGTCGTGTTAAAAACACGCATTAATTTTAATAATATGTTGCGTCCATTAGGCGTACATGAGAAGTTGGCCGCACTATGCTTCCGACGTGACTAGGTCGAGACTCGCTCGAGGATCTTGCGCTAATTGCTACGTTACGCGCTACCTGCTTGATATTCATTAAACAAAATATAACTTTAATGTACGCGTTCTAAGGTTGTATATATACAGAATGGGGTCCCACATATATGCAATAAATGAAACCACATACTTGTTATCGCCTTTGCTGACGATGTACAAAAAATGAACATAATCGGCCCAGTAATTAGGTCAAAAAGTAGAGTTTTAATTTTAAGCATATTTGAACCCTCTATAGAATTGGGTCACTAAGTCAATGATTCAATGAACTTGAATCCTTGAATATTAAAAAGCGACGTTGCCACGCAGTGCAAACTATTGGTATTGCGACGGATCGACAGCGGTGTCTTTTGTCGGCGTGCATAAACAAGCGGCACGAGGCACGCGGCGTACTTCAAAGGCGACGGCGCAACGGCGCGCGCGCCTTTGTCATAGAGTAGGACACCTGTTATCGACGATTAGCTTCTTTCAAAGGGAGTAAGTAATAAACGATAAACAAAAAAAATGTTTAGCTTTAAACACTTTGGGTATGGTTTTTTTAGAATTATCGTGTTGTTATGATAATCCTAAAAATACTACGACCTAAGTATTAAAGCTAAGCTTTAAATCTTTTTTTGTTTAAGTGTGTTCTTGTAGATTTAGAGATAATAAATTATTTTAAAATGATAAAAAACCCATAAAAACAACCAATTAAAAAGTCATACATACTTAACCGTTTCCCAGGAAGTCACAAATCGGTAGTTTCGTAAGTTCAATTGTACAAAAATAAACTTTTTTTTTAAATATCAATAACTTGTCGATTGTTATGAAATCAAAAATCAAAATTACTTGTATTCAAATGTAGTAAGTAAGTAAACGTAAAAAGAAAAGTATCGATAAACGATTATTGCACCTTGTGGCCGCCCTATTTATTACTTTTATTATTTTCGCCATTTTGGAATTTGGAAGTTTAGCTTCCAGTTCACGCGCAATTGTTCCAGGATACAGGTGCGTTTCGCTGCCTACGCGCATCGTAATTATTTATCGTAAGATAATTATCGTATTATCGTAAGATAAATACAATTAGTCAAACAATTATTTTACGGTGAAATAGACATTAGTTGATTGACTTTGTGTGTGTAAATAGTGTTTTAAGTACGTTAATTTTTTACTGTGATATTGAAACTACTTTACTTTTTTTGACCTCACTCCTCTAGACTTTTTTTTATGTGGCTTTATTAAAAATGAAGTGTACTCAAAGATTTTCGAAACCGAAGATGAACTGCGCAATCGTATTGTTGCCGCCTTTAACAAATTAAAAGCCCTGGCTCTGGATCCTGAACGAAATTTTTTGAGCAAGCTTCAGGACAACATTATGCGGCGATGTAACTTGTGCATTCAAGAACGATTTTGAAAATTTTAAAATATAGGGTTTCATTAAATTTTCCTACTAATATGCAATAATATTTATTTCGTTCAGTTCCATTTTCGCGAAATAAAAAAGTGGCGGTAAAATACCTAAACAGTTTAGTGAGTAAGTTTTTATTTCGTCGCACATTGTCCAACGAACCATAGGCCGTGCCGACAAACAATAACGCTGCCTGCCGCCAACCGCCATGCCACCCGCGTGCAACGTTGCCACTCTTCCAAGGGGTAAAGGTACGTTGTCTAAACAGAGTGTTTACTTTTACTGAATTTATTTTAATATTTATTTTGTTTGAAAATTTCACTTTTTTATTTTACGGGTTTTAATTTAATATTTAATTTTTCTACACTTCTATGGACTAGTATTACTTGTGGTTTAATTTATTGCATATATGTGAGACCCCATTCTGTATATAATACAGTTGTATATACTTACATCTTCATTTTCGTAATAGGAAAGTCAGGAATGCAGTTACCAGTGTCATTTAGAATAAAATGATTACAAGAAATAAATGATTATTCGATGGATAACTTTTCCTGTCGATTATAAAATCTATACTTAGCTGGTAGAGAATGTCATATAGCATTAAGCTCGCCTTTTGTACAAATATTTAGTGCAATAAAGAATAAATAAATAGATAAATACTTAGTGTATTTTTGTCAACAAAATAAAGTTTGGCAATGTCAAACTATATCATTATTTGAGAATGTACTGTTTTTTATAAGGTACGTTGGGGTAATACCGGACGGATTTTCGAATAGTTGGAAGAGTCTGCCAAAAATTTCTCGACATTCGTATACGTCAGATTTATGGAACATGGAGCAAACCGTTAATCGTTAAACGTAGTTTAGCTCTGAGAATCTTTTGCTTGTGTAAACTCAACGGTTTCTGCTTTAAAGGTGTGCGAAAAATAGACATACTTTTTTATATGCATAATGAAAAATTGGCCATTAAGGGGTAAGACCGGACTTAAATTTAAAACCACTTCTACTGCTTAGAGAAAAAAGTTTATAAAAGAGATTTGTCCTATATTTAACGCTCAAAAACATATTTCAATATGATCTATAAATTACTAGAAACATAAATGTTCCAAACGATTTTCTCTTTTTTTGTTTTTTGCCATCCGATCTTATCCCTGATATAAAGAAATTGTAATTTTATGTTTCTCAAACTTTGTTATGACATAATATGGAATTACTCAATATAAGAGAAAGATCGGATGCATTTGATTTTATATGGGAAAAAAAATAACAGTAAGGACTGGCGAAATGCCCTGGGATAATGCAGGAGTTAAGGAAGATATAAATATTTTAACAAAGCGGCATTTATTATTATAAATTATTTTTTAAATAATTATTATAAATTACATTTTGATTTGTAATAGAGGATAGATATAGATGTCTATGGGCCGCAGTAATCACTTAAGATCAGGTGGACTGTGTGCTCCTTTGTCACCCTTATCCTATAAAAAAAATGTATTTTAATGTGTACTTAAAAGTAATAAAACCATCGTGTTGTTTTATTACTTTTAAATATACAGACTTGCTAACGAGAGTCCCATAGTCACTTGAGTAATCAACGAAAAAATATACACGACCAATGAAAGTTTAACAACCACTGCCATATTTGTAACAGGCAAAGATCGGATAATATTCATCCGATCTTCACTCACGAGGGGAAACATCGGATCTCGGCCTACAGCGATCTTACCCCTGCATGGACCAGCTTCATCTAGCTATAACTTCATAAAACTTAGTATCCACACAAAATAATAACAAAAGAAGCCATATTCTCGCTAAAAATCGTAAATAAAAGTGATAGGGAAAGATCGGATGGACAAAAATAATACAAAAATTACATTGTTTTATAAAATGCCACGCAGCACAGCTCCCACTTGCCGGAGTGACTGGCGCGAACTGAGGGTCGGGGCAGGATGAAATGGCGTCGTGTAGCATATTGTTAGCTTTTCAAAATATAGCATAATTCGCCGGGAATTTGAATCCTACGGTCTTGCCCCATCACCGATCTTACCCCAACGTACCTTAATTGTTTATTTGATGGTATCCATTATTGTTAACGCTACACGTGCCACTTATTTTGATAGATAAGTAGACGCGATACGCAAAATTTAGGATATAACGTGTAGTAACGGTGTCAGAATATCATTACCTACCCCATATCGACCCGTGGGTAGAGTTACCATATCTCAGGATTTGTCCTGAGATTTCAGGATTTTTAGACTCTTCTCAGGATTGCGGCTGGATTTTGCAAATCTCATGAAATCTCAGGATTTCTAGAACTTTCAATATAATACAGCTTACATTTTAAAAGATCTCTTAATAAAAAGTTAAACAAACTAAAAATAATTTTCCTTTGGTAATAATTCCACAATTAAAATCAAAACTTATTTATCCAAGTAGGTTATATTTTATCGCATCTATCACGGGGAGTGCTCTGAGGAATTGTTCGGACTAATTCCAGCCGCTCAATTTCACCATCGCACATCGCGACAAAACTCGCGTTACCATCCATACCATCTGGATGATTGGCGGTCCACCACTGTGCGATTTAGAAGAAGTTTTCTCCCTCGCACAACTTCCTTCTGGAATCAATTACCACCAGCGAATTTTCCGGACCGATACGACTTAGGAACCTTCAAGAAAAGAGCTTACACCTTTCTAAAAGGCCGGCAACGCATCTGCAATTCCCCTGGTGTTGCGGTTGTTCATGGGTGGCGGTAGTCACTTACCATCAGGTAAGCCGCATGCTCGTTTGGAGGATTTTTAAATGGAAATCAGGCCTCTTCTCCGGACTTTTAATTTTTTCATCTGGTAACCCTACCCGTGGGAGCCGTAAGAGGCGACAGCGGATTATGTTTCGTATGATAGATAAGATGTGCAGCGGCATCTTCATGATAATAACGAAAAATAATAAAAAACTGCGTTTGCCAACCCGCTTACCAAGCGAGGAAAGTATTGCAAATATCCTCCTCCCCCCTAAGAGGCAATCTAAAGAAAACGCCCAAGTTCAACAGTGGACTCTTGATAGACTGATGGTGACGGTAGTATACTAACGTGTAATGGGGGTTCTCTATCATCAAAATGTATCGCTGTGGTTGAATCTTTTAGGTGAACCGAGTTCTTAGACAATTTCCTAGATGATTTACGCGCCATCTATCGCAAAACACGCTATTTTCTCAACCACTCCTTTAGTCAAGTAGTACGCCATTTTGTGACGCACTCACAGAACAAAAAAGAAAGAAAGACGGAGCGCTGCTAACCTAATGACGCATGATGTCTTGATTCATATGTGGCATCTAAAGTCATGCAACTAACAACATGGTTTTATGCGCGTATTAATTTGTGCATCGAGCAGTGAACTTTTACGGGCTGTTATAGAACGAAAGTAGAAAGATTTGTGCGTGAGTGTCGTATCGTCCTGTAGGTGTTTTATGAGGCGACGGAGGGGATGGAATCAGGCAGCATTTTTGTAATAAGTAAAAATTATAAAAAAAAAACTGCGATCTCAGGCAAACTACAGGGTGGCCTATGTTCAGCCGTGGAATTTTATACGTTCTTATTAAAAAAAAAAACGTTACCTCAACAGTAGAATTTTCTTCTGTATCGTGGGGCAGTCTACATAAACTTCACAAGGACAAACATCCAGACCCGGAAACGTGTCTAGAATTACAAACCTAAATACTGGATAGCGAATAACCTAAAAGCCTGAACTGAAAAAGTACAA
This sequence comes from Parnassius mnemosyne, assembly GCA_963668995.1. NCBI lineage: Eukaryota > Metazoa > Arthropoda > Insecta > Lepidoptera > Papilionidae > Parnassius > Parnassius mnemosyne. The sequence continues at coordinate 51,390,776 of CAVLGL010000002.1, forward strand.
CTTAACAAATGAACATAACTTAAATTGAAAAATTTAAAAGTCCCCGAAACAAAAACAGCTGATGACCTGAAACGGCTGAACCGATTTTGATAAGACTCGGTGTAAGAACCACCGCTAGAAAACCTGCTTTTAAATAAAAAAAAAAAGCACCAAAATCGGTTCACCTGTTTAAGAGCTACAGTGCCACAGTCACACACATATCGGTCAAACTTATAAGTAACACCCCTCTTTTTGCATCAGAGGTTAACAATAGCAATGTTAAATAGACAAGAATATTTGAATCTAAAGGGCCATGAATAAAATGGGAATGAAATTCGATTATGTGTACCACGATTCAAGGGCCGATTTTTCATTTATTATTAATTGAAATACAACATAAACAAAAATTACAGTTGCATAAATAAAATAGTTCAATTGTCTCACTTTTGATATTAAAGGCCGTGTTTTCAATCCTCAGTTAAATTTTATAATAAGAATAAAAATTATTTTTAGGATCAAAGTACGACATAAACAAATTAAAAAAAATACTGTTGTACGAATAAAATAGGTCGACTGTTTCATTTTATATTCAGTCAGATATTTCATCAAATGTATAACTTTTATGTGACAATTGAAAAATCAGCCCTAAACAAAGTCAGCTTCTTACATGAATTCTACACTTCCAATAAATACTAAAAAAATATCAGATAATTTAAAGCAATTTCATCAGAGTAATAAAAACAACTTTATATGAATTAATATAAAAATATTTATAAAATCTAAACAAGCAGAAAATATGGTTTTAGAAGTTAAACGAATATATAATAAAAACATTTTTATTTATACTTAGCAGTGAATGAAAAAGGCATTATTGATTATGAGGTAGGAACCAACTCGGCAGATCTAGGTAACAAATCCTGCAATGCAGGTGCAGTGCCTTGACTGTATATCAAATGCTTGTAGGAATACTGAATATTAACTAAATATAAAAAAAAAATTGGTTTGCTATATAGTATTGACGTTCGAGTGTTTAATAATGTTTAAACAGGCTATATAATACATTTTAAATTACACACCCCATACATGAAAATGAAGCCGAAAAAAATGTTTTCTTATCCTAGCACACCGCTACTGACTAGAGCTAGATTGTGTATAGTACAAGTGTATATTTTCAAATAAAGAAACATAGCGTTAAAATTTATGACTTTTAAAGTTTTTGATATGGAATCTATCTCAAAAACCAAAGTAATTAGAAATTTTCTGTATATTATGTACCGTATTAAATTAAATAACCTTATAATTTAATAACAAATACTGATAATATTGATTCTTAATGTAGTTTGCAAGCTGCGTTCAAAACAAGTTAATTAGTGCACAGCCCTAAAAGACTGAAGCCCAACTCACACTTGGCCCGTTTTTCGTTTTTGTAATTTTGATAGGGAATTCTGACGCGTTTACCCTATGCGTATTTTCCAATTTTCTTTGAATTTCTTAGACATTTTGTACGTGGTAGAGCCATGCTGCAGCTATATTAGTAGTATAGTTGTAGCACGAATGGATCGACTCGACCGGGGAAGGACCACGCTCTCACAGAATACCAGCGTCAAATAGCAGCTTAACACTGCTAACAGTGTAGAGAACCGTAGACCTTTTTTACTGGAAAAGAGACATTTCATCTTAGTCTTCACGGGTGACAACGCATCTGCATTTTGATTCGCAAACGAGGATAAATGTACATGTCTATGGGCCACAGCAACCACTTACCATCAGGTGGACTGTGTGCTCGTTTGTCACCCTATCCTATAAAAAAAACATGCCAGTCTCTCGGTTTCTTAAGATGTTTTCCTTCACCAAAGAACGTATATAAATAGCCAAAAGAACTTGCAATTAACAATTTCATTGGCGAAAAGCGAGCGCTTATCTCTGAGTTACCGCCCCTTGTAATACATGTATGTATAGTTTCATAATATTGCAATGGGCCGGCAACGTGGCTCACACAACCGACAACTAATTTGGAAGTAAGATGGAAGTGGAGCATTGTCCTGTTAAGCAAAGTATAGGGTGACCCCCCCCCCCCCTCAGTATATGAACCCTCCCCTCAGTAGTTTGAGTGAAAACCTGGTAAGACATGGAAGAGGCCTACGTTCAGCAGCGGACTTGTGAAGTGGTGAGATGAGGCCCTACAACCTATTTTTAATGCTTTATACTGTTAATTACTACATTTTTGGTATTGGGACTCGACAACAATATATTAAAATCAGAAATAAAAGAGCACTCTATTCCTTTAAATATACTTAGTCGGGTCATAAGTTCTGTCAAAACATTATTTAAAATTTTTGAATATTGGCTAGATGAACTTCACCAATTTTAAAAAATATAACGTTTGCGCATGCCGAAAATAAAAAAGACATTAATTTTCATTCATTTTCAAATATGGAGTGGTCTAAGAAAGAAGATAGAGTAGCGGTTATCGCGTTGCACCGCTGTGGTTTTACGCGCCAAAAGAGATTTTCAATATTCTACAAAAATTGAAAATAACCCTACAATTTGTTTATCGCACTATCAAACGATTCACTGAAGATTCAAGCTTCGAAGATCGTAAGAGGACCGGCCGACCTCGTACAGTTAGGACACCAGCGATCATCAAAGCAGTGAAGGCGCGAATCCAAAGAAATCCTGTTCGTAAACAAAAAATCTTAGCTCTTCAGATGGGCCTAAGCAGAACCACGGTCAAAAGAGTGATCAATGAAGACCTAGGACTACGAGCTTATCGTAAGAAGACCGGACATTTTTTGAACGAGCGTTTGAAAAAACTTAGGCTGGTTAGATCCCGCGCTTTGTTACGGCAGTACGGGGAAAAAAAATACCGCGAAATTTTGTATTCGGATGAAAAATAAATTCAACATCGAAGAAAGTTATAATAAACAAGTCCAGTGCATGTTGGCGAACTTCACATGTCTTAGAACTTTTTTTTTAATTTCTTAAGATGTAAGTGTAGATGTTTTGCTTCACCTCCGAACACTTGGTAAATCAAGCACTTAATATATTTTCATTGGTGCCGGCTGAGATTGAAGCCAGATCGTCGCTCGCTTACTATGATATTTACGGCGACTAAGCCCCTGAGTTACCACGGCTTTATGTTCAAATCAAAATATATTCAAAATCAATCTTTCATTTATAGTTTCTTTTTATAGAGTGCAATAAATTATGCCGCTTTTTTTTAATAAGAAACCTCGGTGTTATCTTATTGCATGCAAAATCTTAGCAAATTAACTTCGCTACTTGATGTCTTCTGAGATAAAGGTTGAATATGCTTGCTTATGATGTAACTTTGAGGCACCTGCGAGATGATATTCAACTAGAAACAATCATTGTTGCATTGACGTCAGCTCCACTAAAATACATAAATAAAATCCTACAACAAATTAAAATCATACATTTTCAGTATGTGATTCCAGACAAGATCCAGCTCCTGGCTAGCCCATAACCATTTTATCTTAATAATCTTGCCAACCTGCCTGTCTAGAATGAGAAAATCTATGGGTAGACCTATGTCAGAGTCGAAAAAAATAGAAATAAATATATAATCCATAACTTAGTAAAAGACTGAGTTTTCTCATAGTGACTTCAGTAAAGTTTAATATTTTGGTTGCATACCTTTAATTCAGTATACGCACAACAAACACGCCTAAAACTATTAGTTTTAGGCGTGTTTGTTGAGACGACAACTGTTCAGTGATGTCTCCGTGATCGCGAGGGTGAAAATTGGTAGCGATCACCGAATGGTTAGAGGCACACTGAACCTAAACGTTAAGTTGGAGAGGTCTCTTCTAATAAAGTCAATGCTCCGTCCCCCTCGAGCTCTGTTCCAAAGTCTCGAAACCTTTCAGCTCGAGTTACAAAACCGTTTTCAGTGCTAGAAGACTGCAATGAAGTGGACGATATGAATGACAAGCTCGTGGAAACTGTCCATGCGATCGGAGCAAAGTTCTGCAAGACCCGCCGCAGAAGAACACAGAAACTCTCCGATCACACTCTCAATCTTATGGCTGTTAGACGGGAGATGAAGCTACATTCTTCAACAGATTTGACAGCATACAGCCAACTGAACAGACAGATCTCCAAATGCATGCGGCGGGACTTACGCAACTTCAATACAGCTTGTATTGAAGAAGCGATCGAGCGGAACCAAGGCTCCAAAGTCTTAGCCAGAAATCTGTCTGCCAGAAAGAGCCAATTGTCGAAGCTGAAGACCGAGTATGGCAGCATCGTTTCCAGGGCACCTGAGATTTTGAGTGAGATTGAGAGGTTCTATGGGCAGCTTTACACGTCATCATTGAAGCCACACGCAAGTGTGAGTAACGATCCAAGAGCGAGTCTTATCTGACACTATTCCGAAGATATCACGGACGTCAGTCTGAGTGAGATTAGAATGGCTCTCCAGCACCTTAAAAACGGCAAGGCCCCAGGCGAGGATGGACTTACAGCGGAGCTTCTGAAAGCGAGTGTAAGACCGGTACTTTAAGTCCTTCAGAAGCTCTTTAATTCCGTCCTCCATGGTGGCATTACACCGGAGGCGTGGAGCAGAAGTGCGGTGGTCTTGTTCTTCAAGAAAGGTGACAACGCTCTCTTGAAGAACTACAGACCGATTTCCCTTCTGAGCCGCGTCTACGTGCTGTTTTCGAGAGTCATTGCGAATCGTCTCGCGCGCAGACTTGACGACTTCCAGCCTCTCGAACAAGCCGGTTTACGAAAGGGCTGTAGCACCATAGACCACATACATACCCTTCGGCAAATTGTACAGTCTAAGGTGGCAACCGAACCTCCACCGGAGATTCTTAGCACCCCCTGCCCCGCCGTTACCATGGTCGCCACCGTAGCCAGGAATAGCGGGGCCGCCGGGGACTGGGGGCCGTCTGTTTGTTGCTTTAGTGATTGGGGGGTATTTGCCATAGTTGCCACGGTTGGCGAGCGAGTTGGTAACCGCAGTTTTTTTATTGTAATTTTGGCTATTATCAGGAAGATGCTGCTGCCCATCTCCTGCCTGTTTCCCTTTGTCGCCTTTTACGACACCCACTGGAGGATATGGGGTAGTGGATATTCTTGACCGCCACTACACGGCTATGAGTATGTTTACCTGGGACAAATAGTCCGACTAAGTAAGTCCAACTTCGACCGAGAGGTCAATCGACGGATTCAACTCGGCTGGGCAGCATTCGGGAAACTACGACACATCTTCTCGTCAGACATACCTCAAGACCTTAAAACGAAATTGTACAACCAGTGCGTGTTGCCAGTGATGACTTACGGATCTGAGACGTGGTCCTTCACTGCTGGCCGTATGAGGAAGCTCAAGGTCGCTCAGCGAGCTATGGAGAGGGCTATGCTCGTGGTTTCTCTGCGTGATAAACTTAGAAATGAGTATATCCGCAGTAGAAGCAGAGTAACCGACATAGCCCAACGGATTAGTTAACTGAAGTGGCAGTGGGCCCGCCATATACCTCGAAGAACCGACAACCGATGGGGAAGAAAGGTTCTTGAGTGGCAGCCTCGTACCGGTAGGCGAAGTGTAGGGCGACCCCCCCACGGGATGGAGTGACGACCTGGTAAGACTTGCAGGAAGTCGATGGATGCAGGTGGCTCAGGACCGTGCTTTGTGGCTTTCCTTGGGGGAGGCCTATGTTCAGCAGTGGACTTATGAAAGGCTGTAATGATGATGATGATAATGATGATTCTGTGAGAGTGTGGTCCTACCCTGGTCAAGCCGACACATTCATGCCATTCACGCAACCATAATATAACTGCAGTGTGGCTCTACGTTAGATTTTTTGTTAACTATGACAACTAAGTCCCCGTGTGACCATAGGTGCAGTAATGCACCCGAAACGTCAGGAATTAAGTATAAATTAAATGTGATAAAATCTGTAAAATAAATTGCATATAATAATCTGTTGACCATTAAAACTTGCTAAATTATAAATTTAACCCTTTCCCTGTCCCATGAATCATATATGGACATTTCAAATGCTTAACTATTGTGTTGTTTTGTGGACAGGGAAACTTAATATGTCAAGGAATGGAACAAACTCTTTTATAAATCAATTGAAGAAAATTGTAAATACTCATAACTAAAATTTATAGAACTGCTATGGTACTTGGCATTAGTCAAGATCACAACTCTTTTATTGACAAAGCTCACAACCTCTCATGTTTACTGTTTGAACTGTCTGTACCGAAGACCCCTTACACATTTATTTTTGGTGAGATCTACCACAGGCTGTGTTCACTGCTCACCATCAACAAGCTTATGAGTTGAGTATTATATTAGAAGACTAAACCATGTTGTATTTGTGACTGTTAGTGAATGGCTGAATATAGATAAAAGAGTCTCATTATCGTCAGATAGCATAGAATGCAATTTATGTTCCACTTGCAGCTAAAAAACTTGACTATATATTATTTTATAGCATTATAAATAGTTATATGACAGTAGCCTACTGGTTAATGGTGCAAACCACAAATTTAATGGGTTCAAAATCCACCATTTGACTTCTGTCATCAACCACTCACACAAGCAATTGAAGCTTACCTGGAGTGGTTGATGAGAATATGAGTAGTTCAATGGCATTACTAGTATTTGTACTTTAATAGAATATATTCTCATAATTACTTTTGGGAGATATGGTAGGGGACAGAAATTTTGAAGCATTTATTTTAACTAGGGAACCGCCCCTGCTTCGTACGGTGATTTCTGGTTCTCGACAACAGCGCCACCTTCCGGTCAAAATGTGAATCTAAATCATTCTCAAATCAACTTAATCACACACACACAAAATTTCATCAAAATCAGTCCAGCCGTTTAGGAGTTCAGTCAAGTACACATGAACAAAAGAATTATATCTTCTTTAAAAAAAGTCAATAATTTTGATATATGTAAAGAGATTCATCATTATCACAACCTGTCTGTCTCACTGTACCAACAAATGCCTTCCTCAATGACTGCAACAAACTTACTTTTCACATAATACTTTAGACAAATATGTATATAGCATTAACATCAATTTGTATAATTATTCTATTATTTAAAAATCTGTATTACAAAGCACAGTTTGATGTATTAAGAATTAAAATAAGTATATTCTAATCCATCATCTAATCTATAAGACAAAAATTGAATGTATTCAAGACATAATAATCTCAGCTATGTTTCAATTTAGGCTAAGCTGTGAATAAAACTGGATTTGCAAGCAATACTTGCTCACTATGTAACATTCTGAAGGACATATTACAAATAAATGCAAGGCCACCCTAAACTGCAAATTTATGCAAAATAGCACCTGGATAGCACAAAAAGGACACAGAGAGACTATACAGTAGCATATCAGTCCCAAAAATATAATACTATGATCATCATTAATAAGCTTAATTAAATAACCATATAATCATTTAGATACACCATATTTTAATATAAGTAAAATTTAAAGCTATAAGTTAACATTTTATCTTTTACTTTCTTTGTTTTTGTTTTATGAGATCAATAACCTTTATCTTTGTATATATCAGTGCCAAATCTTTACAACTTAGAATCTATTTTACATACATTTATTAACAAAATAATAGAAAATTTCTGATAATTTATAAAAATCGGTAGTATGTAAACATTTTAAAATATAAATTAATAGAGGGTATTATAAAAAAACTCCAAAAAGTTCTAGAAAGCCGATGCAAATATTGTCACAAGAAAATAAAGTAATTCAATACCTACCTTGATATTTGCTGTCCACCACCCACATGCTTCCTTTTCGTTCGATCTCGCAAAAACCTCCACTTCTTGGTTTTCCACGAACTCTGTATGTTTGCCGGTGTCTTTAGGTGGTAAGAACACTTGAGAAAAAGGAAACTTTGATTCCGGCTGCCAGCTAAAAAATAAAAGTAAGTAAATAAATATCTCACAGTGATCCTATTTTATTCTTATTGAACAAACCATCAACTTACTCATTTTCAAAGGTTACAAGAACCTCGTTGTCGAGCACGTCGGTGACAATGGCCTAAAAATATAGAAAATCATTAGAATATAGCGACGTTCAAATAACTTGGTAACATGCTAGAAATAAGATTTATGGGTCATATAAGTTAAAATCTGCAAATTCAAAAATATGTCGTCCATTGCCCTAGTTCAGTTCCGCAATCACGGCTAAAAATACAGAAGCGGCACGAATAAAACACATGGAAAATTCACGCCCTGACAGACGGACATGGCGTCCATTCCAGCCGCGATGATCTTCCCGGAAAAATATTTTCGTAAGTATATGATATAACTTAATTACAACGGCCCTGCATAACAGATTACATAATTCACAAATTTATATAATGTAATTTACACCCAATTAGACCGTACTTCACGATTTACAAACCTTATAATAAGCACCATTTTCACCGTACACCTCGACCGACAAATCCTCCATTTTGGTTTGAAAGCGTATTTGGCGTTTTCAGAGCGAGAATGAACGCTCATAGAAAATCTGTTAACCAATCATTGGCAAGGAATGAAGGCATAGACATTTGTGTTTATTTTTAAAAGACACTGGGATACTAAAACGGCTTAACTGGCAGCTTTAAAACAAAATATAAAATGATTGCCATAATTTTTTTACTGAGCTTATAACTTATACCATTACCCGATGAATGAAATAATTAAGTTATTTCATGGCACTACTGAATTCTCCAGCTATTTTGGAATCGGAGTAACTTTAAAGGCCAAACGCACTATAATATTTTAGATATATTCTTAACCGCCACTACACGGCAGTTAATAGTAGTCAAATATATCACTATTATTATTAAAGTAAAAGTACAAATATATTATTATTATATGGGGTATCTATATATTTTTCTCATCTGGTTATTATTATTATTATTAAACTATAAGTCCACGCTGATCTATGCGTACAATGAAACTAGTTTCGATCCGCATATTGTATGAGGGCAAGCGGCTCGTGTTGGTAAACAAATTCGAAACAGTACGACTGCTATTAATATAAATTTTAAGTTTAAAAGGAAGTAAATAGCAATAATGTGATTTAAAATTACTTATATGTATGATAGGTAACGCCCTCTTTTTGTAAATTTATCGTGGCAGAACTGTTTTTGCAGCAAAAAGCTGAATTATTCGGCATTTTTGTAGGACGTTGATTCAGCCGCGCACCTATATTAGTTTAGTGAGCAGTGTGGCTGCATCTAAATTTATTGTACGCATAGGACCACGTGGACCTATACTTTGACAGAGTGGAATGCTTGCGTATGGTTACCCCCCTCCGATCCGCTGGTGACCCATGTTGCTCTAAGTAATTAACTGTCCCTTGTAACCCAAGGTCTACTGTCGTCAATATCTCTTAAGGATTTTGCTATGTGACGTATCAAAATATTTTTAAGTGTTTTGTGAACATAAGGTATACAAACCTTAACAGACTGTATAGTCTAAGGCCTTTGCCTGCCTTAATTGGCGAACCATAACAATAGTTACTCTGTCAAATGCAAATGTCGATGTCAGCTCAATTGTCAAAAATCAAAATGTGTCAATTGTCGTTTGTGATTTGGATATTCAATAACACAATAATTCTGTAGCGAGTGATAAGAAATAAAATGTACTTTGCCACATATACGCAAAGATAACGCTTTAAGTAATAAGAAGTACTACCATACACAACAGTGTATTATAATCACTATATTTTGATACACTCAACTATAACTAATATTACAGTAGGTATTTAGCTTATTTGTATTTTTGAAGCTCTTGCAGAATTCTGGTCAAAAGTAAAAGACACTAAAGAAAGATATTTCTTTATTATTTATCGGATTTTTAATCAAATTTCCTTGTTTAGATGAATAATGAAAGGAGGGTAATACTAGTCACTGGAGGCTCCGGTCTTGTAGGCCAAGCAATTAAAACCGTTGTTGAAAAAGACCGACAAAATGCTTCAGTTGATTCAGAAACTGAAATGTGGATATTTTGCGGGTCAAAGGATGCTGATCTCAGGTTTGAAGCTTTTAATCTACATACCTACTTCATGATTTTTTTAGATTAATACCATTTACCTGTATATTTAATGAAATTCTTATAAAAGTAAATAAAGAAGGACAAAAAAAAAGGAGTACAATTTTGCGTTCATTGTATTTTTAGTTTTTCTGTGAAATAAAAAAATAAAATAAAATCTATTTCATAATAATATAGTCATATTATTATGAAATAGATTTTATTTTTGTAAGACAAGTTCCAAATTGTTAAATACAGAGATAGTTTTTCATGTCATTTGGTGGAAGAACTTTACATCTAATCTGTCAAAAAATTGTGCCATTTATTTGTATTTTATTCAATTTACTTTCAGAGATAAAGCACAGACTGAGGCACTGTTTGAAAAACATAAACCCACCCATGTGATTCATTTGGCGGCTATGGTGGGTGGGTTGTTCCATAATATGGCACATAACTTGGATTTTTTTGTAAGTTGAAAATACATTGTAAATAAAAATCATCATCATCATCATTATATATTACAGCCCTTCGCAAGTCCACTGCTAAACATGGCTGTCTGCAAAGAATGCCATGGCACTGTCCTTAGCCACCTGTATCGATTAACATCTTGCATGTCTTACCAGGTTGTCACTCCATCTAGTGTGGGGCTGCTTTACACTTAAATAAAAATATAAACTACAAAAATAATTATGTACTAAAGAAAGTACTCTCAGGTAAGTTCCACATAGCAATGCTCGGGTGCTGTACAGCAACCCATGGTCACGGGGGGACTGAGATATTTGACGTCCCGATGTCACAGTTAGCCCGGCTACCTTCGGTTTTTTAATATTAATTTTATTGCAGTACTCCATTTGAGTTATAGATGTATCAGTTGCAGTTTTCATGCTGTAGATGCTCACACCTGTTAATATAACAACAATTATAATAACAACCTTAACCATTAATAAATTCAAAATGTTACATGCAGAATACTGGCTTAAAATAGCATATGTATATAAAACTGCACTACGTGCTATGTGCTGTATAAGGTAGTGACTTGACATAAACTAGTGTGAACAGTAACTCAAAAGGTGTGGTGTAAGTGTACTTGTGGTGATTCAAGCTGTGTTCATTTTGTGATGATTTATGCGAATGAAATAATATCCTAATATTTAATTCTATATGAAGATGAACCAGTTTAATGGAACTTACATACCTGGGTGCGTCATAGTGATGCGGCGTAGCAAGTCCAATTTGGCCCATGCTTGCTCTTACAAATTGGCTCTACTTGCCTTGAAATTTGCCTTGAGATTGATCATGCACCGTGAGAAGCGAGCATAATTGTAACTTATGTTGATTTTCTATCTTCTATATAAATAAAATGATAGAGGTTTGTACTTGTGCATCACAGAAAAACTATTGGATAGATTTCAATTAGGCTTTCTAAGTTTTATTTCTTAGACACTTGGCACTTGACACTTGGCACAAAAAATATTGTGATATCTTCATTTAATATAAAGTTATTAAAGCAAGAAACAATGATTTTTATAAGCACTATGTGTTAAGTGATGTGTGTTTTCTTGCCATGGAGAAGGGGGGCAAATATATCAAGCAATGCGGACAAAGTCTCAGGTATCAGCTAGTAGTGAATAAGTATGTGAGCATAGGGGATGGAGTCACCTTGATTCTTAAAGTAAAGTATTGATAAGATAAGGTGATTTATTTGTTAGAATATGGTACATTACAGTTGTTGCAAAAGAATTTGGATGCTAAACATTCAGCTGTTGCTGGTGTTCAAATATATTCAGATATATATACTAGCTGACCAGGCAGACGTTGTTCTGCCCTTTCCGACGACCATTTGCTTTCCTAAAAAAACTCCTGAGATTAGCAATATAAAAAAAATTAGGGTCACTTATCGGGATAAAAACTATCCTATCTCTCAAGTTGGACCAAACTGCACACAGTGTGCAAAATTTCACTGAAATCAGTTCAGTAGTTTAGGAGTTCATCGCGGACAAACAATGTAACACGTAATTTTTATATATAAAGATATATGTGTGTGTTAGGATATAATAGAAAATTAAGACATTAATTATTATAAAGATACTACTACAACTTTAAAGATACTAGCAGCAGTACTGGAAACTATATAGCACCTATATAAATACAAAAATATCAATCAATTAACTCATAATATTTTTAGTTGAAACATGTCAATAAATTAAGTTCAGATTAATTTCAATAATTACAATTCACGTCAAATTTATCATTTAAGAAGTTGTTAAAGAGTAATAATATTTATTTAAAAGAAATTGAAATAATTTACTTTTAAACATTCTTTTAATCATCTTTTTGAAACAAAAAAGCATTTTTGAGTATAGTTGTATTCTTTGCTTTGATACACATAATTTATTTATGTTTCTACTAGTCCTAATTACAACATTGTTGTGTTTTTCAAATAAATTACTGTTTTTGTAAACAAAGACATAGATTTCGTAAATGTGTTATGCTGGAAGTGGCAATGTTTTATATATGTGAGAAAGGGAAATACAACTATCTAATTGGTGTACTCTGCATAAGGACCTTACACATTTTTCTGCCTGCGGAATGCTCTATTGAAATAGACAGAATTCATCATCATCACAGCCCTTCACAAGTCCACTGCTGAAGATAGGCCTCCCCCAAGGAATGCCACAAAGCATGGTCCTGAGCTACAAAGCACGGTCCTGAGCCACCGGCATCCATCGACTTCCTGCATGTCTTATCAGGTCGTCACTCCATCTAGTGGGGGGGGTCGCCATACACTTTGCCTACCGGTACGAGGCTGCCAATCGTGAACCTTTTTTCCCCATTGGTTGTTGGTCCTTCGAGCTATATGGCCGGCCCATTGCCACTTCAGCTTACTAACTCGTTGGGCTATGTCGGTCACTCTGGTTCTACTGCGGATGTGATAATTTCTAAGTTTATCATGCAGAGAAACTCCACGCATAGCCCTCTCCATAGCTCGCCGAGTTCTTGAGCTTCCTCATACGGCCACGTCTCAGTTCCATAAGTCATCACTGGCAACACGCACTGGTTGTACAGTCTTGTTTTCAAATTTTGAGGTATATTTGACGAGAAGATTTGTCGCAATTTCTTGAATGCTGCCTAGCCGAGTTGAATCCGTCGATTGACCTCTCGGTCGAAGTTGGACTTACCTAGTCGGACTATTAGTTAGGTAAACATACTTGTCAACAATTTCGAGCTTAGTACTCCCAACAACTACTGGCATAAGTAGACGTTATACATAATCTTCGTTTTGTCCATGTTCGTTAATCTTAAGACCTATCCGTTGGTAGGCACTATTGAGGTCATTGAGCATAGTGCTTAGGTCCTCCAGCGATTCTGCCATAAGGACTATATCGTCGGCAAATCAAAGGTGAGTGATGTACTCGCCATTGATCTTAATACCGTATCCTTTCCAGTTCAGTAGCTTGAAAACGTCTTCCAATGCAGCGGTAAAGAGTTTCGAGAATATAACGTCACCCTGTTTTACACCTCTCTGCAATTGGATAGGTTTCGTACTCTGGTTCTGTACTCGGCTAGCCATCGTAGCCCTACTGTACAAACACTTCAGAACTTCGATATACCGACAGTCAACTTGGCATCGCTGAAGGGACTGCAGCACCGCCCGAATTTCGGCGGAATCAAAGGCTTTCTCATATTCCACATACGCAAGACATAGTGGCAAATTGTACTCCTTCGGTCTTCTGTACAATTTGCCGAAGGTATATGTATGTGGTCTATGGTGCTAAAGCCTTTTCGGAAACCGACTTGTTCGGGAGACCGAAAGTCGTGCGAGACGATTCGTAATGATTCTCGAAAACAGCACGACACGGCTCTGAAGGGAAATCTGTCTATAATTTTTCAAGATAGCATTGTCGCTTTTCTTGAAGAACAAGACCACTGCACTTCTGCTCCACGCGTCCGGAGTAGTGCCACCATGGAAGACGGAATTAAAGAGCTTCTGAATGACTTCAAGTACCGGTTTTCCACCCGCTTTCAGAAGCTCCGCTGTAATTCCATTCTCGCCCGGCGACTTGACGTTTTTAAGGTGCTGGAGAGCCATTCTAATCTCGCTCAGACTAACGTCCGGGATATCATCAGAATAGTGTCGGATAAGACTTGCTCTTGGATGGTTACTCACATTTGCGTGTGGCTTCAACGATGATGTGCACAGCTGCCCATAGAACCTTTTAATCTCATTCAAAATCACAGGTGTCCCGAAAACGATTCTGCCACATTCGGTGTTCAGCTTTGATAGTTTGCTCTATCTGGCAGATAGATCTCTGGCAAAGACTGGAGCCATGGTTCCGCTCGCTTCTACAATACGAGCAGTATTAAAGTTGCGTAAGTCCCGCCGCATGCGTTTGGAGATGTGTCTGTTCAGTTGCCTTTATGCTGTCTAATACACTGAAAACTGCAGCTTCATTTCTCGTCTAATATCCATGACATTAAGAGTGTGATGTGAGTGTTCTTCTGCGGCGGGTTATGCAAAACTTAGCTCCGACCGCATGGACAGTTTCCACGAGCTTGTCATTCATATCGTCCCCTGCATTGTAATCTTCTAGGCACTGTAAACGGTTTTGTAACTCGAGCTGAAAGGTTTTGGGACTTTGGATTAGAGCACGAGGGGGACGGAGCGTTGATTTCATTAGACGAGACCTATCCAACTTAACGTTTAGGTTCAATGTGCCTCTAACCATTCGGTGATCGCTACCAGTTTTCACCCTCGCGATCACTGAGACATCACTGAACAGTTGTCGTCTGGTCGTGTCATAATGAAGTCAATCTCATTTTTTGTCGAACAGTCGGGGCTCAAACAGGTCCACTTCCTGTGGGGCCGCTTGTGGAAGTAAGAGTTCATCATAAAGAGTCCCTCTTTCTTCATGAAGTCGGCCAGCTGCTGGCCCCTTGGGTTCCGTTGCCCTATTCCAAATTTCCCTACCTTCAGCTCAACGTTCTCTCTTGTGCCTAAGCTTGCGTTGAAGTCTCCCATTAACACCATATAGTGGGTTTTGGAGGAATGCATGACTCTAGGAGACATCCTCATACATTTTTTCCACCTCTACATCGGGATGTGCCGAGGTTGGTGCGTAAATCTGTATGGTCTTCAACGAATACCGTTTGGTGATTATGAGTATAAGGTACGCAACCCTCGTCGACACGCTCATAATCTTTACTATGTTGTTAACGAGAGACTTGTGGACGATAAATCCGACACCTCCTTGGGACAGATGGTCGCCCCCCCGGTGATAGAACAAGTGGCCGGATTCGAGGGTTACCGTGTCCTCCCACTCTCTTCAGACTTCGGATAATCCTATAATATTCCAGCGCAACTTGTCTATCTCTTCTTCTACTTCCAGGATCTTCTCGTCAGTCCTCAGGGTGCGTGCGTTGTATGTTGCCAGGTCGAGTTGTCTTAGATGGCAACCAAACCTCCATCGGAGATTCCACCTTTACCATGGTCGCCGTCGTAGCCAGGAATAACGGAGCCACCGGGGACTGCGGGCCGTCTTTTTGTAACTTCTGTCATTGGGGGTATATTGTCATAGTTGCCACGCTTGGGGAGCGGGTTGGCAACCGCAGTTTTTTTTATTGTAATTTACTGTCATCAGAAAGATGCTGCTGCCCATCTTCTGTCTCAGTTTCCCTCTGTCGCCTCTTAGGACATCCAAATAATACAATCCAAAAAATAATGGGGTAGTGGGTATTCTTACCCGCCACTACACGGGGACAGAAATCGACAGAATTACCCGAAATTATTAAGCCGTAACGTAGGATCGAAGAAACATATCCATGATAAACAGAGAGTGCAGCCTCCATGTTAACCACTCTTCTTAAGCGATGTAGAACAAAGACGAATATAGCTATACTTGCATATGATCCTGTGCTTAATGTCACTTGCACTAACTTCAAGATTCATTAATATCCCTGATGACTTTGGAATGGCATCATGATTTAAGGTTCACCTGTACATATTGCTTAATATAAAATTTTAAAAGTATTATGAAAAACTGGAAACTGATAATAAATTGTTAATCACTTTCAAATATTTATAAAAAGTTCCATCTACACTATTTTGATTGTTGACATTCATAGGTATATGGCATTTGATGTCGCGCAAAAGGATTTTGATCGCGTTCATGGTTGTACCACATGTCCACCTGTGCATACCACATGTGCATGGCCCTAAAAATGTATCACCATTCATAAACATTGGAATGTTTGGTCATCAACAGTGTTTTGTCAACAACATCCAAAAAGGAGCCTTAATTTCCACAAAAGCTGTTTCTCCATTCTTTCGTTTCCTCCATAATTCCTCTGGTGTTTGTTGAGTTACCTGCTTGTTTGGGACTGACGACTTGCATAACACCTATGGGATATGGGGTAATGGATTCTCTTATGCCATCATTATCATTTATTCATTGCAGTCTATCAAAAGTCCAGTGCTGAACATAGACCATAGACCATACCCCAGCTACCGCCCATTTCCTGTTTATATATATAAAATATGTTGCCTCCTACGAAACCCACGGGTAATATTGAATATTGAATCTTTCTTTCGTATCTGAATTCACACACGTTACGCATTGAAAACACTTCAAAACCATTATTTAAACAATAATGTAGGAGCAGCCATTTGAATGACTTAGTTTTATTTAATGTAAATAGTGTTGCCAGTATTTTGAAGTGAAAACTTCTTTAGAATTAATGTTATTTGAAATTTAATGAAACGAAAAAGCGACACTCAAAAGAGATAAACATATTATACATCTATAAAATTTAGACTGCGAGATAATGAGATAGAATACAGTATACTGTTTCCCTTTTCTAAAAGGTTTTATGTGATATTTGATATTTAGGTTTTGTGTGAACTGCAATTAAAAAGTTTTTTTTTTAATTAGCACCATAACACAGAGACTATTAACCATCTGGTTCTGTGGTCATATAAGCCACTTAACTACTAAATAAAGTTTCTGTATAAAATCAAAAGAATTACTTTCAATACGAATGAGTTGCAGCGCTAAATACCTATAAACCTTTAAATAACTTTAATATATTTTTATATGTCTTAATGTGGATTTAATGTTTTTTTAATATATATAATAACTATTTGTAATCTAAATTTAAAAAAAGTTCTATTCTATTCTAGTGTACCTTTTGCATTTCAGAGGGAGAATATGGCAATAAATGATAATGTTCTGTATGCCAGCTATAAGTACAATGTGAAGAAGGTGGTGTCATGCCTGTCCACATGTATCTTCCCTGACAAAACTACTTATCCAATAGATGAGACTATGGTGAGTGGACATATGTTTTTGTTTTCATTTGTATTAAGAGTAAATGATACGTGAAGCTATCAAAATTAAAAAAAAAAACATCCTAATTTTAATAGAGATGGAGGGTGGTTCTACCATTTGCTTGGGATCCTGTAATCAATAAAATCAAAACCAAATCCAGACATACCACTGGTCAGGGGTGGAATGAATGTAGGCAACGCCTTAGGTTAGCACCTTGTCGGCGCCCTGCTGGTTACCTACTTATCATCATCATCATCATCATCATCATCATCATCATTACAGCCCTTCACAAGTCCACTGCTGAACATAGGCCTATCCCCAAGGAATGCCACAAAGCACGGTCCTGAGCCACCTGCATCCATCGATTTTCTGCGTGTCTTACCAGGTCGTCAGTGCATCTAGTGGGGGGTCGACACTTCGCCTGCCGGTACAAGCCTACCCTTAGCAGGTGGTAAATGTAAAATGTGATGAAAGAGTGAGGGCGATGTAGGAGTAATCAAGTAGACGAGGCGCGCTTCGGAAGCTCTACATCTCTATAGAAAGTAATTTTTTTTTAATTATATGCAAGTCAGTAGGTACTTACTTAATTTTGTTTTCGTTTAACAACTTCCGAGCGCGCCCCTTTATTACCTAGCGCCCCTAGGCACGTGCCTAGTTTGCCTTAAGGATTATCCACCACTGCCACTGGTAGACTTCCAGACACAGTGAGCTCATTCTGCGTAAATCGGACCAAAAGTAATAATTAGAAAGCTGATGGTACTCCGTGTTTACTTTGACATCGGGA
The DNA here is from genome assembly GCA_963668995.1 of Parnassius mnemosyne. NCBI lineage: Eukaryota > Metazoa > Arthropoda > Insecta > Lepidoptera > Papilionidae > Parnassius > Parnassius mnemosyne. The sequence goes on from CAVLGL010000002.1 coordinate 51,408,897, forward strand.
CGTGAATCACCTCATTCCCCCGTGATCGTGGATGCTGCAAAAAACCGGAAACGTTGGGAATTAAAAAAAAAAGTAAAATTAAACGCAATAAAACCCGTAAAAATAGTTATATGCAATGTGAAAAAAATCATTATGTAAGCCTACATATTTCCCAATGTTGAGAAGGCCTGTTGAAAGAGTCTGTAGACTGTAGCATTACTCAACGTGTGAAGATAGACTTAACATATTCTTGATTTATTTTTGAAATTTCTCGAACATATATTTCTTATTTCTCTTTTGATTATTATTTTATATTGGTTGAATACATTACAGGTGCACAATGGACCGCCCCATTCTTCAAACTATGGTTACAGTTATGCAAAGAGAATGATCGATGTTTTGAACAGGTGTGTTATTAATAGTTAATCACTAAAATATTGTTAAGTGCATTTTTTGGAATAACGCATAACTTCGTTAATAATTAAATGGACGGAGATCCTACAAGTGCCTGATTTTTTTTCGGTTTGTTTGCGAACACATACAGAAAAACAGAGTGTTGTAGAGAACATATGCGTAGACGGCATTACTGCCTGGGAACACAGTTATGACCTTACAGTTGTGAAACGCCTTTGATGTCAGGCGATGTCGAAAAAAAATGAGGGAAACATAAACATGGCCGTCGTTTGAATAAAATTTTACTTAGTAACTAATATACTAATATCTATTTTTTACGTGTTAGAGCCATACTGCAGCTATATTAGTAGTAAAGCACGAATGGGTCGGTTCGACCGGGGAAGGACCACGCTCTCACAGAATACAAGCGTAAAATAGCAGCTTAACACTGCTGTGTTTCGTATGGTGAGTGTAGAGAACCGGAGACCCTTTTTACTGGCAAAGAGGCATTCCATCTTAGTCCTTACGGGTGACAACGCATCTGCATCTTGAGTCTTTATTGAGGATAGATGTAAATGTCTATGGGTCAGAGTAACCACTTACCATCAGGTGGACTGTGTGCTCGTTTGTGTCACCCTATCCTATAAAAAAATATAACTATAATAGTAATTCAGCATTATTGATATTATATTTTTCGAAAACGGCACTTAAAACTAGTTAAATAAGTACTATAAAACACGCTCACGTCAACCGCATGTATTGTACAGCTGACTTAGTGTGTTGGCGCAAGGTCTTTTTTCTACCGCCAAAAAGTAGTGCTTGTACTTTGGTGTATGGGTAAAGAGATCCCAGTTAGGCATTCCATTTTATTTCTTAGAAGACTTGACAACGCATCTTGTAGTCCATTTGTTTGAAGTTGGTTGTTGGTGTCTTAGACTATAGTAGCCATATAACATGAGATGGACTTAAGTTCATTTGTCAATTCAGTTTTATAAAAGTAAATGTCCATTTAAAAGGGACATTTAAGAGCTAACGAGAAACCAAATTATAATTGTTAATTATCACTTACTTAAATTAAGTATTAATTATCTATACAACATGAAACAAAAACCCTGTGTTTCATCATAAGTGTGTTATCAGAATTAGTATTCAAAAGCATAGAAATAACTACTACGGAAAACTATCATAAAAAATCAAATTAAATTTAAATAAATTCTTACTTGCATGTTGTATGTGGGTTTATTACCTCTGCATGAGCCAGTAGGGAGTAAGAAAATAATTGTCAAAGACCACACTTTATCGATGCGCGTGTCAGTTAGTTCAGATGTCAATAACATTTTTTTACAAGATTGAATTTAGTAAGTTACCTACTCTATTATCCTATTGTGAACACTAAAATCCCTTTAATACTGTCATAAATGCAATGCCTATATGCACATTACAAGATTATCGGCTTATTTGTTACATACTTTATACATGTCTCTTTCTATTGCCATTTAGTGGAAAGAGAGAGAGAGAGAGCGCGTAATTATAATAATTTTTAATTTGACGTCGATTTGACTAAGCATGAATGTTGTGTGATATATAGAGGTTACCACGAGCAACACGGCTGCATGTTCACGTCGGTGGTGCCGTGCAACGTGTTCGGGCCTCACGACAACTTCGCGCTCGCCGCCAGCCACGTCATACCCGCGCTCATACGACGCATGGACGACTCGATGCGGAACGGTCACTACATAATATTACAGTGAAGAGAGATATACACAACACACATCGATCATTATTCTGTGATTCGATCCACGCTGGCACCAAAGACTTACGTATACTATTATTTTATAAGTTTTATGTTTTATGAAGAAAAAAAAGTAAAATATGTCTGCCTCATAGAGCCAAGTGCTAAATATTTTATGTGTAAGTATGTGTAGGTATTATCAGGCTATAAGAGTGAGGGAATAGAGAGTGCTTGGACAAACACTCGTGAACTATAATCCTGCGCCGATGGCTAGTCTCCGTTCAGACTGGCCGCCGTGATCGAAATGTGATCCGGAGTACATTATTGTTATTATAACTACAGGATGTGAGGAGCATTTCACCATGGCTCTCTTTGTTTGATGTTAGGCACTCACCTTTAGGTAGACTGTGAGTTCTTCGTTTCTCTTGTCATTATATAAAAACGAAGTTTACGTAGAGTACACAACTCTGCTAAATATAATACCACTTATACAACTACTATATAACAGTATGCGTGTATTAACTGTGTTCGTTAGCACTACTCTCTAGCTAGTGAATTATTAATAAGTGTGTAATTCGTAGTTACGCATATTTGTTGGACAATTTGATGTTCACACACTGACTTGTCAGTGAAGTCACAAGGCTCCAACTCAAAACCAGCACTGCCTTTGCAGCATTATGCCGAGTTGGAGACCTGTCTGATGTCACATTTTCATTTTAAACACTTTATTAATTTGTTATTTGTTTTTTTTTTGTTTCATTATTAATTAACGATGTGCATGTACCGCTTATTAAATAATTTAAATGGCCAAGCAGTCTTAGCTGTGTGCATACATATTTATGCCCCTTGCATTTGTATATTTCTTGAATTGTGTCAAATAAATAGTTCTTTCTTTCTTTCTATTAGACCGGCAGTTCAAGACAAAAACTATGTCACAGCTGTGGTTCGCGCGGTCGGGTAGCAGCTACTACGGGAGAGGCTCAAATCCACTGCTGGAGCCATCGCCATGGGACCTGTCCCTTGTCCCTTTTGTAGAGGATTTGCCTTAAACTTCACCCTTGAATATTGATGATCGCAGTGCCACACATTTCACATTTTTGGCACTGATGCCCCTCGCCGATCTGAGTATTAGATTTCTAGTGTGTATTGAGAATGGACTGTGTTCCGTATTCAGTTGCGCAGTGAATACAGACCGAAAAGTGCGAGAGAGACAAAGCGAATGTGCGGCCAGTAGTTCTCTTTCTAGAATTCTGTTTGGTCCATTGGTATCGTTCTGCGCTGCATTTACAACTGTAAGGCAATCATATCATAGAGACATTGGCCCGCACAGTCGCTTTGTTTCTTCCTAGAGAATGGTCACTTTTGTGAGGCTAACGCTCCGTCCATTCTCTCTATGTTTATGGTAGGTATTACTTACACTTTTGAAATGTGATGGAGCTCATAGAGTTCTTGACTACGGGGCATATATATGCTTCTTTTACATGGCAAACCCTCGCTGTAGCTATTTTATGGTTGTAACACGAAGGGATCTGCACGACTAGGGAAGAATCAAGCTCTCACAGAATACCAGCGTAAAATAGCATCTTAATGCTGCTCTGTTTCGTATGGTAAGTGTAGAGAACCGGAGACCCTATTTACAGGAAACGAGGCATTACGTTTTAGTCCTCAGGGGTGACAACGCATCTGCATTATATTTTTTAATTAAGGATAGATGTAGATGTTTTTAGGCCACAGCATCGACTCATCAGGTGTACTGTGTGCTCATTTCTCACCCTTATTCTATTAAAAAAATCTAATAAATTTGTTCTTACGCTTGGCAGGTGATCCAACATTCACGGTATTTGGCAGCGGGAAGCCGTTGCGGCAGTTTATTTACTCGCTGGATCTCGCCCGTCTCTTCATCTGGGTGTTAAGAAATTATACGAGTGTGGAACCCATCATTCTGTCAGGTTTGTAAAGGTCGTCATTATTGCAACCTATCACAATTTGCTGTACATATCCCTCCAACTGACTGCCACAAAACATTGTTTATTTTTGCGGATGGTTGTCGCTCGTTTATCACCACCATTGCACATTCTACTAACTAACAGTCGGTTATCGAGAGCGTCTAGACAATCTAGGGGCAATCGTGCGGTGCGATGCGGCCCGAGCTGCTCGTTAGTCGCTCGGGAACTGTCCGCTAGGGTTGTCTTGTCACGGAAATAAAATGGTTGACCCTACACTGTAAACTGTGGGTCCTATAACCTATTTTTATTATTTCTGAACACTAATTGTCTGATTAAGTTATTTAATTTGTTTAAACGCGAAATAAAATAAAAGCAGTTGTTTATTTTTTTATTACTTCCCATTCTGACAACCCTAGCAATTTTATGTTTATGTCGGCTTTTTCGACAACATCAAACGCTATGGCTGACTAAGTTCTTCTTAGGCTGTGACCAAGGTATATGTGTAGGGTGGGTCTAGGATTGGTTGAACACTACAGACAGTAGCGATCCGTCTCATCTGAGTGACGGATTTGGCAAGAGACTTCTTAAATCGAAGGAGTTCTTTCCGATCGGCTCGACTCACTGGAGTTGCGAAGAGACGTTACACCCCTTTGCATTTCATGTCGCCGCACTGCCCGTTTTAAATACTGCATGGTAGATATCACGGGCAGTGCTCAGGAATTGTTCTGATTAATTTCAGCGAAATTCCACCATTGCACATCGTGACATACCACGCGATAACATCCACACCGAGTGCTTAGCGGTCCACCACTGTGTGATTTACTAGAAGTTTTCTTCCTTGGACGACTTCTTTGTAGAATTAGCTACCATTTAGGGTCGATACGATTTAGAAACCTTGAAGTAAAGAACCAACTCCTTTTTAAAAAGCCGGAAACGCATCTGCAATTCCCCTGGTGAAGCAGTTGTTCATGAGCGGCGGTCGACACTTACCATCGCGGCATGCTCGTTTGCCCTTGTATGCGATATACGGCCTTGTTCATAAAAGTTAACGTCAATTTAAGGAATGCATAAAGTTACTCTCTCTCTCCCTTCAATAAATGACAATAAAAAGAGACAGGTAAAGAGATAATTAATATGGCCGTTAATAAAGATCGGCCAAATTAAAAGTATAATTACCGACGAGGATTTTTCACAATTCATTCACCCTAAGGAGCTTTTAAGAAAAGAGCCTACTCCATTTCAAAAGGCACGCATTCGCAATTCATCTAGTGTTGCAATTTTTTATGCGCGGCGGTAGTCGCTTTTTTTATAGATTGTAACAACGGATAACAAACGGGCACACAGTCGACCTGATGGTAAGTGGTACTGTGGCCTATATACATCTACATTTATCCCCGATTAAGAATCAAAATGAGGATGCGTTGTTACCCATGAGGACCAAGATGGAACGCCTCGTATCTCAGGTTTCCGGTAATCTACATTCACCATACGAAACACAGCATCGAGCTGTTATTTTACACTAGTATTTCGTGAGAACGTGGTTCCTTCCCCGGTTGAGCCGACTCGTTCATGCTACAACCATAATATAGCTGGAGCGTTGTTTTACCACGTACAAAACACACGTGACACACACACATACACACACATGAGATGAGTAGCGCCCCCTCTTTTATATAAAAACTTGTCACATTTTATTATAAATTTGCACGCGTGTCACCCAGAGGAGTAATTGGTAGGCAGTAGTCTATAAACTTCTTAATAGGCTTGATCCTAACACACCTTTTACTTTCTGTATTTTTTTTAAATAGTTTTTTTTTTTCGTTTTTTTTTTCCTATGCATACATGCTAGTTGGTTAGGTTAGGTAGTATTAATTTGGCTCATCTTCAATATTTTGTCAATTTAATTTTTCAAAAGAAAATCTTACGTCTAATTGCATAGTCGTCAAGGAGCGCCCAATTACGATTTGCTTTTGTCGTTTTTTCCTTAATAATTATTTCTACGAGTTTAAGCTACCGAAGCATTCCCTTCTTAATTCTTGTCACAACATTGTCAGATTCTAATTTGTGCCTTTTGTGCCAGTGGACGAAGAAGAGGAAGTGACGATCAGCGAAGTGGCGGAAGCAATAAAGAAGGCCCACGGGTATCAAGGTCAGATAATCTACGACACCACGAAAGCTGACGGGCAATACAAGAAGACCGCGTCGAATAAGAAACTAAGGTCTTTGTACCAGGACTTCAAGTTCACGCCGTTCGAGAAGGCCATCCAGGACACCGTGGACTGGTTCAAGCAGAACCGAGAGCATGCGAGGACGTAGTTTATGTTAATAAAATTATTTATATTGAAACTTGTCTTTTTTTTCTATACAAATAGGCTATATAAAAAAATTACAGCCTAATGATATCTTTGATTTCTGCGATCACCATTCTTACGCACCGTATTCAATTTTACATTATTTTATTACACCAGTTCAGACAAACTGCGGTACTTAAATCAATCAATCAATCATTTTACACTTATTAGCACTGACTGCCCATTTGACCTTGTGGTCGTAAACGCGACTGATGATTGGAATGGATTATTGATTTTTCTGACAAGAAGTTCTGAGTAGCAGCCAGGAGTCAAGAAGTTGATAGGTGCACAGGTTGTGGAAGATTTAAAGCCTCGACTTCAGAAGCTATTATGCAGAAATTTTTTTTTTCTTTTCGTTTTTTAAAAAAAAACGTTACCACCGCACTAGGATTTTCTCCTGTATCGTGAAGGCTGTTTACAAACATAAATTGCACGAGGACAAACATCCAGACCCGTAACAATTATTTATAGGCCATACAAATACTTGTTCCGTGCGGGATTCGAACCCGTGGCCCCCAGCGCAACAACTCATTGCTAAGCCACTGCGCCGCGGAGCCGTCATTCCTTTGAGTTATTTCAAGACGGCTTTTACTCTTTCTTAAAAGTTTAATGGCCCTTTTTAGTGGATTAAAGAATCTCACAAGCGAAAGTTAATTTGTAATTTGTTAGAAAAATGTAACGGTTAATGTTTATTTCTGTAATAGCCCAAAAATTATAGAGCAAGTTCCTGAGGAATTGTTTTGTATATTAATATAATACTCTAGAAACTGATAAACGTTTATTTAAAACTAACGTATTAAATAAATGACGCCGTGTAACAATAAACCTTAGCTCCAACTAGCGATCTGGTGAGTGCAAAAAACGGAGGAGGTTCTCAATACGACTATTTTTTTAATGTGTATTACCTTAGAAGTTTTCTAGGTGAACCGATTTTGATGGTTATTTGAAAGCTGGTGTTTCTCATGTGGTCCCATATAAATTAGATCCGTAGTTTTTGAGTTATCCTTAATAATGCGTATTATGTAATTGACTTCGACTACATTGGTGATCTTCTCGTCAGGTATACCTCAAAACTTGAAAACGAGACTGTACACCCAGTGCGTGTTGCCAGTGATGACATACGGGACTGAGACGCGGTCCTTCATTGCTGGCCGGATGAGGAAGCTCAAGGTCGCTCAGCGAGCTATGGAGAGGGCTATGCTTGGAGTTTCTCTGCGTGAAAAACTCAGAAATGAGGATATCCGCAGTAGAACCAGAGTGACCGACATAGCCCAACGGATTAGTAGGCTGAAGTGGCAATGGGCCGGCCATATAGCTCGAAGAACCGACAACCGATGGGGAAGAAAGGTTCTCGAGTGGCAGCCTCGTACCGGCAGGCTAAGTGTAGGGCGTCCCCCCACTAGATGGAGTGACGACCTGGTAAGATATGCAGGAAGTCAATGGATGCAGGTGGCTCAGGACCGTGCTTTGTGGCATTATTTGGGGGAGGCCTATGTTCAGCAGTGGACTTGTGAAGGGCTGTAATGATGATGATGATGACATTGGTGATGTTATCATTTTACTGGAACGAAATTCCTTATCGTATGTTATGAATTTGGCGAATAGTCAAAGCAAGGCTAGAAAAAGTGTAAGATTTTTCCGTCACGACCCCTTCTGACATAGTGTAGACGGCCTTGGCGGCTATGAGGAAGCGAGATGGACTAGTATCCATCTCCCTCGCACTTTTTCTTATCTTGCCATGAAAGAAACATTATTTTATTTTAAATGACGGTTCATTTTAATAGACGCTAGTAATTCATTTATTTGTATTTGTTAATCAATAATAGAGTACGTGAGTGTAATATGGTCATCGGGTTAATATGGTCACTTTCTTATAACTCAAAAACTACAGCCTAATTTGCATAGATGGCTTTGTGATACGATAGCTCTTATTTTTTTTTATCTTTATCGACGCCATTTTGATAGTTGATATTATAGTAAGTACGTGAGGGTAATATGGTCACCTTAAGCTTTATCACTCTATAAAACCAAAATTAGGAGGAGAACAGAGACAAAAACACAAAGTCGTATACTATAACTAATATATTAAGAAAAAAATAGCAAACAAGCTTTGGAAATAATTAGGAACACTTCGAAAAATCTACTTAAAAAAAATTAACTACGCTACACAATACAAAAATCGACTAAAATATTTTCAATAATATCAACTGTCAAAATAGCGTCGATAAAGGAGCGCCTTTTTGACCCTTTATTATTTGATAGACTGATCAAGAGCTATCGTATCACAGTGCGTTCTATGCAAACGGCGCTGTAGTTTTTGAGTGACCATATTAACCGGAGGACCATATTACCCTCACGTACTATAGTTAGTTTTTTAAAGTTGATTTTTCGAAGTAATGCTAATTATTGCCAAGGCTTCTTTGTTATTTTTTTCTATATTAGTTATAGTATACGACATTGTGTATTTGTCTCTGTCCTCCTCTTAGTTTTGGTTTTATAAGGCGCCAAAGCTTAAGGTGACAATATTATCCTCACGTACCATATAATACGTTTATCAATAATAATATACTACGAAAGGAACTTCGTTCCAACCGGTCGTTTGATCGGTTGTACAAAATTTTTAATTTTACTACTTGTCGTATGTAACGTAATAACCGCATTAAGCATGTCCTCCCTTTAGGCGGTTCAATAATACTGTATTATCAGGAATATTATGACCTAATCCTTATATTTTTATAGATTAGATTACGAAATATTTTTCACTTTTGGCTCATCCAACTTTGGATTTTCATAGACATGGGTACAGAGACAGAAGTATCAATTCCTTTAATTCTTTATTATATACCGATCCGTTAGTCATTTTATTCTGTGATATTACTCTTTGATAAACGACTTCAATTCAGTGGCGTAACTACCCAGGGGCTAGGCGGGGCAGTGCCCCGGGGCCCCCAAGCTAAACGGGCCCCACGGCCTCCAAGAACGACGTTCGAAATATGTACTATCCTAGTTGTATAAAGAATTTTGTAGTTTTAACTTTTTGGCCCTGACTGCGAACGGCTCGAACTGAAATCACAAAAATTACTCCCACTTCCAGAAAACAAAATATAACCTTGTTAAAGATTTTTTTTGATTTGATGAGAGATTGTTAATTAATTGTCTATTTCTTAACTAACTTAATGGCAAGTGTCGACCGTCGCCTATTAACAAATACAACACCAGGGAAATTGCAGGCGCGTTGCTGGCTTTTTAAAAAGGAGTAACCATGTTCTTGAAACAACTTTTTTTTTAAACATAGATACATCAGCGACAGAATCACGTTGGAATCAGCCACTGAGAAGCATATCCTCCCCTGTTCTCGAAAAAGACCGCATCCTGTCCCAATCGTCCGACCTATAGTGCCAAACACGGTGGCGATCTTCAGACCACAACCGCGATGGGAGTGTGAGTGGCACCACAGTCCGGATCGGACATTGGTCTAATGAGCCAAGATAGGCGTCAACGGAGACCTGATTTCAGCGTGGTGGCCGCTAAAATCACCAAGGATCACGATCTCTGCGGATGGAACCTGTTGTAGCATGGAGTCTGCAGCGTTTTGGACGTGGTCGATGAGTTGGTCTGTGTCAGCTTTACCTATAGAGGCACCCGTAGACGCGAGGACGGTCGTCGCTGACCTTCAAGAATGCCGGGGCGTCGAGAACAGATGTCCTCTCTGACATATACGCAAATTCCAGCCCGAGGTACAAAGGTGTTATAATTTATCCCCCGGATAGGAGAAGTATCGGCCGGAAAGGGCACCTGCGTTTTAGTTAGAAAGAGCAAGGTCAGCTTCGCCGTCTTCATATGGTACCTAGTGGACTTCGCTAACGTTCGAATAAAATCCCCTGATGTTGCAGAAATTCACGGATAGCGTGGCAGCGGTCACCTTTCTCTTATTGCTCTACTTGCCACGATCAGTACTAGTCTTGAGCGGAATTTTGTCCCCCCCCCCCATCCCCAGGATACGTGAGGCAGCCTGAGCACCCGCGCTATGGAAGAGTGGGGTGCCTTGGGCGTGGATGCTCAGCCAGGGATTCTCCAATACTAGGGGTGCTGGTACCCTCCTGGGATGGTTTCTTATTTAATTACACTACCATGTTAAGGGGAAGAGGGGTAGAAATAAAAATAGTCTCGAAGGAGAAGTAAACTTCTATTTATCTGTAAGGTCGTGGGTCTCCTCGGTTCGAGCCGGTCCACCCATTCAATACATTCATTCATTACAGGTCTTCATTTCATGTCTTACCAGGTCGTGATTCCATCTAGTCTGGCTCACCCGCAAAAGCTGCCGTGTGGCTCTTCCACAGTTATGTTGTCTGCCTATCTGTAATCTGCTTCGTTATTGTTTATGCGTTACACATAATACTTAGTAGTAGGTAGCTTTGCTTTATTATGCCCTGCAATGGGTCAGAAGAAGCTGATGATGAAGTAGTTTTGCACCTTTAAAGTATTTAGTTTAGTTTAAATAGGGCCCCAATTTCATTTTTGCCCCGGGGCCCTTGGTTACATAGCTACGCCACTGCTTCAATTATGGATAAGTACGAATATAAATTTGACTGGATTTAAAAAAAAAATATTTTAGGGCAAGTATATAAAAACATCCTGTGATGTATATCGGACAAAATTTCGGAACATAGGTAATAACCGATATAAATGACTAGATTTTACCCGCGGCTCCGCTCGCGTTTTATTAAATCCGACCAAATATTTTCGCACCATGAATTAAAAAGACTAAAACTTTTTTATACAAATAAAGCCCATGTCAAGTTCTGATTTTTTATCTGTAATATTGGCAAGTTGCATGAAATTCGTAACACGGAAGTTGCTAATTAAAATAGCTAAAAAGAATTGTAAAATATGATATGTTTATTAAACTGATTTACAATTGACATAAAATTAATACAAACTATCTAAGGATACAAATAATTGCACACATCGTTTAACTTGAGTGACGTCACATAGCCAAACCGTGCTCGTCATAAGTGACGAAGATCTTTTCGATGGCGGTGATGTAGGCTGCCATCCGCAAGTCCAGACCGAGGTTATGCGTGGTCGCAGCTCTTGACACGTTCTACAACAAAAATATAGAGTAAGTTATCCGCCCCTGCTCCGCACGGGTGATTTCTGGATCTCGACAACTGCATCACCTACCGTACTCAATTATAGCTAAAAAACATCCAGGTGACCGTGGAAGTACCCCATGAAATTCTATCAAAATTGGCCAAACCGTTTTAGAGGAGAAGAATTAAGAACACAGGCACACCCTTTTATATACACTATGTATCAAACAACCCGGTGATTTTTATGGGACACATAGACGTATATACAACATGTAACAAAAACCCTGTGGTTCCCGTTAAGTACGTTATCAGGATCAGTATTCAAACCTATAGGAATATTTTTTTTTTAAAAACTCAACCATATTTTTTTAAATTTTATTACCTCTCACTTACACTAGCCGATGCTAAAGCTAAGTAAAGCGGGGTCTTTGACAATCCTCTTACGCCCCAGACAATGCAGAGGTAATAAAACCACATACAATTTGCATACAATTATTTTTAAATAAAGTAAAAAAAAATATGATAACGTACTTAAGCATTTATGACAATAAAGTTTTTCTCTCCGGTTCTCTACACTCACCATACGAAACTTTTAGCCATACTGAACACAAACCTATTCCATTCTATTGTAGAATAGAATAGAATATTTTTAAGTGAAAACTTCTTTAGCCGCGTTGAGCGATTTTTGGTAGGGGAAAAACTTATGGGTTCGCGTCACCGATGACCTCGACATGTAGCATGTAGTATAGCGGCCTGTGTACATGTATTCGCATATATAATTGAGTTTTCACTTCTGTCGGCAGCCCTTATGGCTGCCTCTGATTTTTTTTTATTTAGAGATGGGGCAAACGAGCATGTTGCTCACCTGATGGTCAGCGACTACCACCGCCCATGAAAAACTGCAACACCAGGAGAACTGCCGGCCTTTTAAAAAGGAGTAGGCTCTTGTCTTGTAGGTCCCTAAGTCGTATCGGTCTGGAAAATCGCTGGAGGTAATCGATTCCACAAGGAAGTTGTGCGAGAAAGAAAACTTTTTCTAAATCGCACAGTGGTGGACCGCCAATCATCTAGATGGTATGGATGGTATCGCGAATTATGTCGCGATGTGCGATGGTGAAATTGAGCGGCTAGAATTAGTCTGAACAATTCCTCAGAGCACTCCCCCGTGAAAGATGCGATAAAATACGCAAAGAGATGCATTACTATTGCTATAGATATTGATCTGCCAGTGAGTCCAGCCGGTCGGAAAGAACTCGGTCGTCGACGATTCGAGCCGCTCTGCGCTGGATGCGGTGAAGTGGAACGAGCTGGCACTGGGGAGCTCCTGCCCAAAGATGTGAACATTATTCCATGTGGGGCCGAACCTGCGCCTTGTAAAGTTGCAAGCGGTGAGCCGGCATGAAATACTGTCCCGCTCTGCTGAGCATGCTAAGCTTTTTAGAGGCCAATTTGGCCTTCTCTTCCAAGTGACCACGAAACTGCACATCACTCGATATGTCGATACCGAGGATTCCGATACTGGCTGAGGCAACAAGGGGAGTGCCTTGAAACTGAGGGGATACGACAGATTGGTTCTTTTTAGCGGTAAACGCGGAAAATTATGTCTTCTAGGGATTGAACTGGACTAGATTTAGTCGCCCCCAGTCTGAGACTTTGTTCAACAAAGTCTCGACTTCAGATACAAGTTTGTTGACGTCCAGGGAGAGGAGTGCTTTACGCACCGAACGCTGTGTACAAAAAGAGAGCCTAGCAGATCGGTTTTCTCCTTTGCGTCATGGGCCAGTGAGTCGTCCACACTGCAAAGAGATGGCAGAGATGGCTGACAGAAGTTCCCTTGGATAGCCTTGGCGAGAGACCAGAATGCACGTGTTCCCGAAGAGAGGCGAACTAGTTTCTTGCCAATTCTGCCGATGTGCCGATTCAACTTTGCCTTGGCAATGACACTTTTGAAGGACCTGGAAGCGGAATTATACTTCTTTTTAAGAGCGCTGGTGTTTACATCCCTCGACGTTGATGCGTCACCCCAGGCCCGGTAGCACTCCTGTTTATAGCGTGATGCAATTTTACAGGAGTGACAAAACCATGGCTGAATTTTACCTCCGATAGGCACTACAGATGATGGAATAAATAATTCCATTCCCTGAAGTACCACATCAGCGATAGAATCAGCAACAACGTTGGAATCATCCAACGACAAGCAAATGCGCCCCCAAGGGTAGGATGCAAAAAAAGACCGCATCCCGTCCCAATCGACCGACCTAAATTGCCAAACACGGCGGCGAGCTGCAGATCGCAACTGCGATGGGAGCGTGAGTGGCACCGTACTCCGGATCAGACAATGGTCCGAAGAGCCAAGAGGGCATAGACGGAGACCTGATATCCGTCCGTATGAGTTTGATGATTACATGTAACTCTTTTTGTAATTTTTTATTTTTACAACTGATTCGGAAAAGCGAGAAAAATTCTCTGTCTTGGGAAGAACCAGCGAGAAAAGTAAATTGTACAATAAAAATTAAGTATACAATAACAAACTATTTACAAAGTTTATTTTAGAAACATCTCGACAAAATTAATCACCTGGCAAGCGTTCGTCATGGAGTACTCCAGTCCCGAATTGACAATTTGCTTCTCATTGGCTCCTGACATCATGGACTGGAACAAGGGTGTTGGCAAGATCTTCGCGTCAATGTTGCTAGCCTTTAGTGATTTTTCGACAGACTCTGATAAAGTATTTATAAATCATAGTAATTAATATTCACGTGTATTTTATGATCGTGAGATACAACGAGTATAGTGTTTTTGAATAAACAAAATATTATTTTTTATTTCATGCAATATCCACTTCCAAATTATCTTTGATATCCAATATTATAGATAAACAAGTGAAAACTATGTTTATTTTTTAAATTCTTACAATGTCTTCCGATTCTGAGCTACAAGTTCAACATTTCAAGTCTCTAGCTCACCGGGAAGTTTAACAATTACTAAATTTGATCCGAACGGACATACATGAAAGGGAGCTAATAAAAACATTTTCAAGTTGTTACTGACTTGAATTTTAATCTACTTAAATCACACTTCAAAAAATTAGGAAGTGTTTGCACAATGAGGTGATTTTTTGGACAAGCGAGCACTTAATCCAACTAATAGTTGGTGAATTCTGTTGCCAAACCCATAGACACACACGTCTATTCTCGATTAAGAATCATAATGCAGCTATACGTTCTATTTTTACCTCGTTGCTAGTAAAAGGGGTCTCCGGTTTACACACTATATGAAATACAGCTAAATTAAATGCTTCCTTTTATATGAATACTCTGTCGTAACAAATTAGTTAAAAACAGTTATGGTTTTCTAAGCACCTTTAGTGTCGGGGGTGCTCTTTAACTAGTTCATCATCATCATCATTACAGTTCAACGTAAGTATTCAGACGAACAAAGGCCTTCCCAAAGGAATGCCACAAATTTTCTGAGCTAGGTACCTGCATCTGTCGACCTGCACCTCTTACCAAGTCGTCAATCTAGTGGGACCACGCTACACTTCGCTTACCGGTTCGATAGCCCTTTCTTCCCCATCGGTTGTCAACTCTTCTAGCTACTCTTCGAGCTATATGGCCGGCCCATTGCAACTTCAGCTTACTGATCCGTTAGGCTATGGCGGTTACTTTGGTGCCACCGCGGATATCCTCATTTCTAAGTCTATCACACAGAGAAACTAAAAGCATAGCTCTTTCCATAGCTCACTGAGCGACCTTGACTTTTCCGATACGGCGAACAGAGCAAGGAACACATTTAAGATCCATATGTCATCACTGATATCAGACACTGGTTGTATACTCTTGTTTTTAAGTTTCAAGGTAGGTATGCGCGACAAGAAAACATTTCGTAATCTCCCGAACGAGTTGGATCCGTTGACTGATCTCTCGGTCGAAGGGTTTTAGTGATACTTTATTTATGCACGCGGATCTTAACAAAACAACTTGCTTATCATTTAATTTCATACAAATGTTAAAAAAGAAAAGTACCAAGTAGCGCGGTGTTGGAGTCCCGCCAGAACTTGATGCTGAGCTTGCCAAAGCTGACGTGGTTGAGGTTCTTGAGGAACTCGAAGTAGGAGACGGTGACGCCGCCCGCGTTGGTCAGCAAGTCGGGCAGCACCAGCACTGACTGCTTGTGGAGAATTAGATCCGCGGCGGGGGTTGTCGGTCCATTCGCACCCTCCGCGATTATCTTGTTTTTATACGAATTTAAAGTTAAAGGTAGTTAACAAACATACATGATGGTATGTGGCTATCGCAGCTCATGAAAGCTTGCAATTATTTTAACCAAAGAACCTGAGTTACCATTTTGTCATTACAACCCTTCACAAGCACTGAACATGGCCTATGTTCAGTACTTGTGAAGGTAAACTATGTTCAGTATGTCCCCCAAGGAACGCCATTAAGCACGGTCTTAAGCCACCTGCATACAGCGACTTCCTGCATGTCTTACGAGGTCGTCACTCCATCTAGTGAGGGGCCCGCCCTACACGTTGCTTATCCCAATCGGTTGTCGATGTTGAAGTGGAATGTCTCTTACAAAATATCGCCGAGAAGTCTGCATGTTTAAGAAATCTTTCAGAATTAGTATGACGGGGGGAGGGGGAGCAAAATTTAATATTTTAGTAATTGTATTCATCGTCACGTTACAATAATTATTTAGATAATAAAGGAATAATGTACAGTTGTTTTTTTTGTTTTGCAGAAAAAACCAAAATTCTAGTTAATCTTCTCATTACATACCTTACACTGCAATTTTCCCGCGTTTTCTTGAGTTATTGTTTTCTCCATGGCGGCTAAGACCAAGATGTCGCATTTTTCGAAAAACGCCTCGGGTCCCACTTCCTTAGCACCTGGAAAACCCTTGACGCTGCCTCTGTGATTAGCTTTGTAGTCGTGTAATTTCTGCAGATAATATTATTTTAATCACCACATTTAAAATGTAAATTGTAATATAATAATATAAATTGCAAAACTTAATAAAAGTATCAAAATTCATTAGTTTTTCCTCTTAGTATTAACGTGATTTTCTTCATGTATTAGTGCCGTATAAAAATGCAAATAAGAAAGAAAGACAGGAAGAAAAATAATTTATAACGACAAACACCAACACATGTTAGAACAGATATTATAGACTAAACAACTTATAACTACAAAAGTAAAATAAAAAAAAAAACTAAATCTTAAACAAAATGGAAACAATTCAATCATGACATTTATTATGAGTGCAAGTTTGGTATAAATATTACGTGGTAGAGACATGCTGCAGCTGCAGCTATATTACTAGTATAGTTTTAGCATGAATGGGTCATCTTGACCGGGGAAGGATCACGCTCTCACAGAATACCAGCAGAAAATAGCAGCTTACCGCAGCTGTGTTTCGCATGGTGAGTGTAGAACCGGAGATCCTTTTTACTAGAGACGAGGCATCCCATCTTAGCCCTCACGGGTGACAACGCATCTGCATTTTGATTCGTCATCGAAGATAGATATAGATGTCAATGGGCCACAGCAACCACTTACCATCAGGTGGACTGTGAGCTCGTTTGTCACCCTTATTCTATAAAAAATTAATAAAAGGACTACACGCAGACATAAAGAAAGAAAACGACACAATTAACTATTAAGCCCTAACCTGTGTGTCAATCCCGTCGTCGTTCCTAAGGTTGCAGTCTCTCTCAAGCACGGCGATAATTTTCACGCCGTGCTGTTGCAGATAGATAGCTGCATAGCTGCCCACGTTGCCGTACCCCTGAATGATTGCCGTTTTGTTCTGTAGCAAGGAGCCTGACTGTTTATAGAGGTGAAAATTCCGAAGACCTTTTAAGTGAGGAAGAAAAAAAGAATATATTTAGCACGTTGTGCGTAGCCACCGTTCGGCGTGTAGTGGGATATGGGCAGCAGCATATTCCTGATAACACCTCAAAAATAGCCTGTGGTAGAGCCATGCTGCAGCTATATTAATAGTATAGTTGTAGCACGAATGGGTCGGCACGACCGGGGGAGGACCACGCTCTCACAGAACACCAGTGTAAAATAGCAGCTTAATGCTGCTTGTGTTTTGTATGGTGAGTGTAGAGAACCGGAGACCCATTTTACTGGATAAGAGGCATTCTATCTTGTCCTCACGGCTGACAACGCATCTGCATTTTAATTCGCAAACGAAGATAGATGTAGGTGTCTATGGGCCACAGCAACCACTTACCATCAGGTGGACTGTGTGCTCGATTGTCACCCTTATTCCATAAAAAAAAAAACTGAAGTTGCCGAGGCAATTTATGGCGGAAGCTTATGTTCTGCAGTGGACTTTTAATAAGCTATAATGAATGAATAAACGAACCAAGGACTTGACTCTACAATATTATGATTTATAGGTCTTTAAGATGTAATAGAATAGAATAGAATATTTTTTATTCAATATACATTACATGTGTAATTCTTATTGAAAGTCATTTTTTACTTTACCACTGGTTCGAAAAAAACCCTCTGTCCTGTGAAGAACCAGCAAGAAACCCAGCGGGACTTTTTTTTTTAAATAAATTTTACAATATAAATGATTACGAACTATTTACAAAATTTATTATTAGAAACTGCTTGGAAGCGACCACCTCATTCCCAGGGGTTATTATCACCCATGTATTCATTTATACTATAATAACCCTTTTTATACAGTTTCAGCTTAATAAAACATTTAAACTTGGTAATAGAGAGAACCTGTACACTTTCCGGGACCTTGTTGTAATAGCGTATACATTGCCCCAAGAATGAATTACTGACTCTGTGGAGTCGAGAAACTGGCATCACTAGCTTGTGTTTGTTCCTAGTGTTTACAGAATGTATATCACTTTTTTTACTAAAACTATCTTTGTTTTTGTGAACATACATTAAATTTTCGTAAATATACTGAGAGGCCAAAGTTAATATATTAATTTCTTTAAATTTATCTCTAAGAGGCTCTCTCGGTTTTAGATTGTAAATAGCTCTAATGGCCCTTTTCTGTAAAACAAAAATAGTTTCTGAATCAGCCGCATTTTCCCATAGCAAAATCCCATAAGACATTATGCTATGTAAATAACTAAAATAAACTAATCTAGCTGTCTCGACACTAGTGAGACCTCTAATCTTTTTTACAGCATAGGCTGCAGAACTTAAGTCTGCTTGCTACTTTAGATATATGGGGACCCCACTGGAGATTTGCGTCAAGAGTGATGCCAAGAAAATCAGTGGATACAACAGGGCTCAATTCCTCCCCATTTAAAAACACATTGGTATTCAGATTTTGAACATTCGTTGTTGTAAATTTAACACAATTAGTTTTATTTCCGTTCAAATGCAGATTATTAACGTTAAACCAATGCACTAATTTTGATATAATAATAATAATTTCGGTCACAGCGGCCAGTCTCAACGGAGACTCGCCATCGGCGTAGGACATGATTATAGTACCCAAGTGTATGCGCAAGGACAGGTGCACTCTCTACTCCCTCACTCTCATAGTCCGTTGCGACGGCCTTCCGATACGACTGGAGTGAGATCACACACGACGAACAACGGGATTACGTGCTTTCCGAGGCACGGCGGCGAAAAGCGTATTATAGTAGACGCATAGCAAATTTGATGGTAGGACCTTAAAGCCGGGCTCGAGGCCGATTAGTTTCATCCACTGCTCCTCGTGGATAAAATAGTTGATAGTCATGAAGACCCCACGGCCTGTGGCTTCCACACGGCCGTGGATGCCTCCGCCGTTGATGGGCTTGCCCGTAACGCAAGCCGCAGCGTTCAAGTCGTTGTAACCTTTAGGAGTAGTAAATAGGATGCAATTAGTTATAAGAATTTACTGTGTAGTCTGTAGTGGCGGTGTAAGAATATCCACTGCCCCCTATCTTCCCGTGGGTGTCGTAAGAGGCGACACGGAGTAATGAAACAGGACATGGGCAGCAGCAACGTCCTGATAACAATCCAGAACAATAAGAAAGTCCGGTTGTCAACCTGCTTACCAGACGTAGCAACTATGGCGGCTTAGTACTCGTGGATTGGTCATCCACGGTGAACAAAGAGGAAGCAACTTAGCCAGCCCGATGTGTAATGCCGGCCAAAGCTGGCCATTCCGAGTGGACTCGCCTAGCCCACTCCGGATGTGCATACTGTGGCGAGAGGGATGTCCTCTGCCTCTTCCCGTCGCAGCCGAGGTGTAGTAGCCGGGGGAGAGGAGTGACTGTATTGCGAGGCGCCGCTCTTCCCTCAAAACCATAGCCCGAGCTTTAGATAAGATCTCTCGCTGAGGGAAGGCTGGTGCTTCCGAGTGCTCAATTTATCTGGCCCCATGACCTTCGCGTACCGGATTAGGGAGGCGGAGGGTTGGCTTCGCACGTGCATGTAGAGGCCGCGGAAGAAGGCGCGCTTAATTTTCTGGCGCGCCTGACCTCCGGAGAAGGAGTTGTTCTTTTCCGAGGAGGGGCAGCCATGGGACAGCCGGCGTTGGTGAGACCACGGTTATGTAGCTATCAGATTGATTTTATAATATTTTTTTTAGCACAAAACCTACATAATACTTACGTAGTGAATATGAGTCAATTAGGTTCATAAATATCTAGATAATTTGTTAATAGCTTCACTACAGCGCCACCTACCAGATCCTATCATATAGCTATGAACCTTGGTCTCGACAAAACAAATATATTGTGTGAATTTGACCTGAATCCGTCAAGTCGTTTAGATGTTACACGATCACTAACAGACTCACCAACGATTTTACTCTATATTTATAATATACTAACCGAGAGTTTTAACATACGTATCCACTATCCATGACATTTCTCGGCCGGACGTGTTGACATCCGGCGCGGGCACATCTATTCCAGCTCCTGAAAAGTATGTAAGGATATTTTTATTTATTTATTCATTTAGGTACACAAAACAGAATAACATCAAAACATGAACAACATGATTTTCATGTATTGATGTTATAAAAGTGCAAAATTACGATCGGAATGGTGTTCTAAAATATGTGCCCGTAACATGATATTACCAGGCCGGCTGAAAAGTTCGCAGCCTAGGGTAACGATGAGTAATTAGCTTGTTACTCACGTCACTAGTTGCAACACTCAGTAGTATTATAATAGCAATCACTAATTAAGTTTGCTCTCATAGTTCAATTATTTATTGAACAACAAACATCACAATGTCAACCGAATCTGGAAATTCACAGAATTTTGAACACCGCGTCATGATAAAACTCCTCGTAAAGAAGGGAAATATACAGAAATCTATTTTTGAAGAGATGTCATCGGTTCTTCAGGATTCTGCGCCTTCTTATACGATGGTGAAAAAATGAGCCCGCATATTTCAACAAGGACGAGAGAACTGTGAAGACGACCCTCGCCCGGGCCGCCCTGTCACGGTACTGACCGAATAAAAAAGTCGAAAAAATCGTTATGGCCGACCAAAACATTAAATTGTGGCAGATTGCTGAAGAACTACAGATTAACAAAGAACAAGTCGGAGAAATTTTACATGAACGTTTGAAAATGAGAAAAATTTGCGCGCGCTGGGTACCGAATATGCTCACACCGCTCAACAAGCAACGTCGACTCGCAAGTTGCAAAGATTTTTTGGAGCTAGTCGGCGATAACAAGTAATACATTTGGCAACGGATAGTCACCGTAGATGAAACATGGATTCGCCAATATGATCCGGAGTCCAAACAAGAGTCCATCCAATGGATGAAAAAAAGGAGAAAGGCCGCCGAAGAAATTCAAGCTGGAAAAAACGGCGTTCAAGCTAATCGCGACTGTTTTCTGGGATAGCGCGGGACTTTTGCTTATCGTCTACCTACCCAGGGAAATTACGAGGAATGGCTAATATTACGCCAATTTATTGATTCAAGTTCGCGATGCTATTGTATAGAAACGACGTGGAGTGCTATTTCTGCGAGGCCACGTGCTCGTTCACACCGCACATATTGCGAGGCAAGCCCTGGAAGACACGGGATTCTCAGAGATTGGCCACCCTATTAGCCCAGACCTAACACCTAGCGGTTTCGCTCCTGTTTTCCAATTTGTAAAAGTACTTACGGGGCCAAAGATTTGTAGATGACAACGAAATGAAAGCTGTGGTTGATCGTCATTTTGACAAGAAAGATACAGAATATTTTTTGGGTGGGTTAAAGGTATTATATACGAGGTTTGAGAAATGTATTTCTCTTCTGGGAGATTATAATGAAAAATAAAAAATAGTAACCATATATTTTCTTTCATTAAGGTCGCCATATCATATCAGCCGCCCCTCGTAGGTAACAGTAGGTAAGGTACAAATACTTATAGCTTATACCTAGTAGGCATGGGTAATATCACTTTTACCCTGTATCAAATCGTACCTATGTATTGGATATGAAAATCCGATTTTGTATCTATATATTTCAATATCTATATATTTGTTAACATCTTCGTTCTGAAAAGAAGTCAGTACTCAGTATCACATTTGTGATACGCGATTTATGAACAAATTTCCATATATTGATTTATAGATATATTGTATTATTTATGTAATATAAATATTCTTAATGTATCATAATATAAAAAGTAGGATTTATCCTGCGAGATAATGAAATAGAATATTAAATTTAATCGTGTCGTGTTTATGCCATCTAGCGTATAATGTACGTACCACCTTGAGCGTTAATCAATTTTTGTTCGATAAAATCACTTTACGTATAGAATCTAGAAGGTGGCGCTTTTACAAAGTATTTTTGACTCCTTTCCTCTAAAGAATAATATTTTAAAAATATTTAATATTATTTTAATTTATTACACTTAACTTTAGACTCTCCAAAAAATAAGGGTTGCAACATTTATTTGCTATAAAATTAAACCTTTATATTTTATGCCACACTTGTGGTTATGATTAGTGGTTATATTATATCCCTACGCCAAAGGAAATTATCCCATATCTAGAAAGCGGGTATAGTTTTTCAGAATCGTTGAAATAAACTTTCCTTCATAATTTTCTCAATTTTAATTTACATACCAAAAATAACAATCTATTAAATACACAATAAGATCTAAAATAGTTTATTTTGAAAACAGTGCAACACAACAAAGTAATAATAAAATTATACTAGTTGGATATTGAAAATTATGTGTTCTGTAATAAATCGTATGTTACTACTAATAAGGATTAATATTAAAAATATTAAGCGTAAGCGTATCACCTTTTCGTTGTAAAGTAGTCGTAAATCGTAATATCTGTTTTAGCTATATATTCTATAGCGCTCAAGGTTTGTTCGGTATCCGAATCAGTGTATATATTTAGATATTTTACTTTTCGGTTTTGAGTAGATATTAGATATTCTGCGATGACTCATATCAACACCGTATCGTAAAATCTTAATATCTAATACATAGTTAGTTTGTCGTCGGATATATAGATGTTGGATATTGTACTGATATATAGATATTGTATCTATATACGATTTGTATCGCCCACTCCTAATACCTAGTCGATGTTAACGAAATATGTTGTGAAAAATTTAAGAAAATAATAAAAATTTTACAGAAGCATAGTAGGTATATTTACATTTAAATGGTAACCCTTAAAAGTCTTACTCTTACTTACAAAGTATATCTAAAATAGATTTTTTTGAAATTGTTTATTTGATTATTAAATATAGGGGCGACGTATTCTTACTAGACGATTATGATAGGACGTATTATTTCTGTAAAGTATTTTTATTTTTCAATAGTTTTTAATTACATAGGATTTTTATACAAATGGAATGCAAAAATTTTTATCCGAATGATGCAAATACATACATACAAATAAATATAACATTTATTTATTTCCAAATACAACGTAAACATATATAATGTTTTGTAGTAGTCTTATTTCGATCTTTTTAGTATTTTAGACTTAACTACAGTGTAGTTGTTTGCCTGCAAAAGCAAAAAGAAAATTATCGAAAAATTTTTTCGCGATAAAAATGAGCAAATTAGTATGAAATGTTTGTAGTTTCTAACTACTCGTACATAAAAAATAATCCAAGAATACATTTTTCAATATAAGAGTTTATGAACAAATAAAACGAACAAAGTATTTTTTGTGTTTTAAAGACGAAATTCGTACAAATATAAAAACAAAAAAAATGTATAAAGTAACCAATATAATTTTTCTTAGCTAGCTCCAGTGTGTATCGCCGTGTGATTCTCTGCAATTCCGCCACAGTGTACTTTCTTGGATCGATGGCAACCCCTGAAACGGAAAAAATATATAAAGAATCGAGTCATGGGTAAAAATTAAAAAAGATTACAATTTATTTTGTATGAATTTCCCGTCAAATTTACTACACGTTAACTATTTTATTATTCTTATTATACAGTGATTGGTTTTAGCGGGAACATGACTAGCTTGCTACAGATTTATTTATCCTACTTTTGTATTATTGTTTAAATGGTTTGAAGTGAATTTTGATACGTAACAAGTGGTAAAATCAAACATTTTGTACAACCGATTTCAATATATATTATTAAGGATAACTCAAAAACTACTGGTCATACCTTGATCAAATTTATATGGGACCACCTGAGAAAAAAGTATCATCGAAATCGGTTTACCGAGAAAAAAATTAGTCGGATTGAGTACCTCCTCCTTTTTGAAGTC
Organism: Parnassius mnemosyne; assembly: GCA_963668995.1. NCBI lineage: Eukaryota > Metazoa > Arthropoda > Insecta > Lepidoptera > Papilionidae > Parnassius > Parnassius mnemosyne. The sequence goes on from CAVLGL010000002.1 coordinate 51,433,083, forward strand.
GGTTGAAAAGTGGTGCGATTTGGTTTGGTGAAATGTTTGCCCATGTGAACTATTAGTGGAAACGATGAAACAAGTATTCCGATGGTGATGTTAACCTCAAAATTATGTGTCTGCTTAGGCGCCTTGCGATAATATCATCATCGACCGTCTCTGCTCGATTAAGCTGCCGTTAAAATCTCCCAAAAACTTTGCAATGTGAAGCATCAGCATAATATTGTAAAGATTTTTTTTTTAAATAAAGGGTAATTTCTTATTACTGGACACTGGCAAAAGTACCACAGTACGAGTCCATAACTAAACAAAGACAAAAAATACTACGATATGTTTGTAAGTACTATCCTCCGTTTTATCATGTATTAGTATCCTGTAATCTGCTGCAGGTCACAGCTTTTCCCATTGTTTTTTTTATAGAATATGGATGACAAACGAGCACACAGTCCACCTGATGGTAAGTGGATGCTGAGCCCCATAGACATCTACATTTATCATCTATTAAGAATCAAAATGCAGATGCGCTGTCACCCCTGAGGACCAGGATGAAATGCCTCGTTTCCAGTAAAAAGAGTCTTCGGTTCTCCACACTCTATCATACGAAAAGCAGCAGCATTAAGCTGCATTTTACGCTGGAATTCTGTGAGAGCCAGGTCCTACCCCGGTCGAGCCGACCCATTCGTGCTACAACCATAATATAGGATTTGCTTTAATCATCGGTACTAGTTTAATAGTAGATGGACAATTAAGCTTATTAAATAAAAGTTTATCAAACAGTGAACGAAAAAAAGGTTAAAAACGTTTACTACATTTAATAAATAGCCACTGCTTCCGGCCGTCTTTGAACCAGAGGAATTGAAATCTATGTCTATCTTTTGTCTGTCTTTTCTTACTATATTCTAACAGAATGAAATGTGGTAATGGATTCTCTGGCACTGCCACTACATATCGAATCGAATCGAAGTAAACATTTGAATATATTCACCTCCTTTAGCCCCGCCGAAAGGTATATTTGAGCAGGCACATTTGTAAGTCATGAGCGCCGCGAGTGCTTTCACTTCTTCCAAGTCTACATGATCATCATATCGGATTCCTGTAATAAAAAATACTTTTTACAGTGTTAATATAACATTTATTAATAACTTAACCACAGCGCCATATATCGAGTCCAGATTTTGTGATCTGTTTGGACAAAAATATAGGTACTTTGAATGAGACATTTTGGCAAGAAAATAATCTAGAATTTGTGAAAAAAAACTTGACTACAACACAACTTATTCTTGCGTAGGTATGAACCATTGCCTCGACAAAACAAACATATTATGAATATACTCAATCGATGAAATCGTTCAGATCGCACCAACGATTATTTTATTATGAAAAATATTTTCTTACATTAGGTATATATATATACACACCCACACACACACACATATATATATATATATACATATATATATATATACACATATATATACATATATATATATATATATACACATATATATATATATATATATATATATATTATATATATATAAGAAAATACGTTTTATATAACATAATATAGTATTTCTTATTATACATATAGAATTTTTTATACGGTAAAAATTTTGATTCGTTACCAAACTAAAAGATGTAAGAAAAGAGACCTCCTTTGCAGGGCAATCGGTGAACGCTGTGCTGTGATCTGTACCCTTTAATAATCTCGTAGTCACCGTTCTTGCGCTGGAGCGGGAACTCGAACTGGAGCGAACTGTTGCATGAACCCATGACCTGAAATTTCAATAGAAAGATCTCATGGCTTCCGATCGCTGAGCATTCCGTTTACGTCAGACGTATATAATATCGTCAGTTGACCTGCCTCGCATAGCGAAAATATTCCTTACAGCAGTAGAGTCCCATATTTTTTTTATAGCAGAGGAGGCAAACGAGCTTGCGGCTCACCTGATGGTAAGTGACCACCGCCGCCCATAAACAACTGCCAAGGAAATTGCTGATGCGTTGCCGGCCTTTTAAAAAGGAGTAGACTCTTTTCTTGAATGCTCCTAATTCGTATCGGTCCAGAAAAATCTCTGGTGGTAGTCGATTTCACAAGGAAGTTGTGCGAAGAAGAAAATTTCTTCTAAAGCGCCCAGTTGTGTACCGCCAATCATCCAGATGGTATGGATGGTATCAGTTTTGTCGAGATGTACGATGGCAAAATTGAGCGGCTGGAATTAGTCCAAACAATTCCTTAGAGCACTCTCAAATACGCAAAGAGATGCAACATCTCTTTGCAGTGGCAGGGAGTCAATCCGATCGGAAAGAACCCGGTCGTCAACGATTTCACCTGTTCTGCGCTGGATGCGGTCAAGTGGAAGGAGCTGGCACTGGGGAGCCCCTGCCCAGAGATTTGAACAGTATTCCATGTGAGGCCGAACCTGTGCCTTGTAAAGTTGCAGGCGGTGTGTGGACATGAAATACTACTGTCCCACTCTGCTGAGCACGCCAGGCTATTAAGATGCCAAATTGGGCCTTCTCTTCCAAGTGACATGATTCGATATGCCGACGCCGTGGATTCTGATACCGACTGAGGCAACAAGGGGAGTGCCTTGAAACTGAGGAGATACGACGAAGGGTTTCTTTTTAGCGGTAAACGCGCAAACTTGTGTCTTCTGGGAACTGAACTGGACTAGATTTAGTCGCCCCCAATCCGAGACTTTGTTCAACAAAGACTCGACTTCAGACACAAGTTTGTTCCGGTACTCGGCGATCTTTTCGAGAAATATTGATACGGCCGGTGTATAAAGCATCACCAGTGCTGTCGTCTGCATAGCAATGAATGTTACCGGTTAGCAACATATCATTAATATGCAGAAGAAATAGCGTTAGTGATGGCACGCAGCCTTGTGGAACATCAGCATTAATAGCCTTGTAATTGGAGCATGCACCGTCTACTACGACCTTGATGCTCTGATCTGCAAGAAAACTGGTGACCCACTAGCACAATTTCTCGGGAAGCCCATAGGAAGGGAGCTTTGAAAGGAGCGTTTTGTGCTAATCCCGATCGAAGGCTTTCCAGCATCCAAACTCACGGCTAACGCCTCCCCCTTGGACGCTACTGCCTCCGCCCATCTATGAGTCACATAAGCTAGAAGATCAAAAGCTGATCCACCCCGACGGAAACCGTACTGGTGGTCACTAATCAGCTGGTGATTCTCAAGGTACCTCATGAG